>JABUQX010032022.1:10000-14664 GCA_015478945.1 Trachelipus rathkii
GCAATTATTCTGTTCTGTACATCTTGACCGCCCGTTCTTAGTAATTTTTCAAAGCCTTGTGCGGTACCATGTCCTGTTCGGCCGCCAGGCCTGAATGTGAGTCGGGAGAGCGCGGCAATGTCCTATTAGGTGGGTGGCGAATAATTCACCAATAGGAAGTATTGTCGGGTTCTTCTTTTAGCGCATCATGGTGCTGGGGTGGTTAAACACTTAACACGTTTATATCTTATCTGCTAGGTGTCCAGGTTTCGATTCCAGCAGGGTGAAATGCTTTGGTGTGTTTTTTCATATATATATATTATATATATAATATATATATATATATTTATATATATATATATTTATTTATACCCGTACTATATTATTAATTGTAAGAGGTAATTGTGGAGCCCCAGGTATGACTTCGCCCCATACTTTTATAGTATAGAGTTGTTAAGATGGAAAACCTTATTCTTAGGCAAGAATAAGTGAGTTATCTATTGAGCGGTTTAACCGCATTAATACTATTATTTTTTTTATGTTCATACTTTACCCCTTTAAATATGATAAATTACTAAAACCCATATTATCTTTTCAGTATTTTACATGTTTAAATATTTTTGTTACTTTTGAACTTTTGACGTATACTTATTGAATTTAATATAACAATTACGTAAAAACGTAACATCACATCTTTCTGACGTTCACAAAAATAAAACAACGTCTTATGAAATATTCACCGTCGTTCTTCTGACGATTGTCACTTCACTTGAGGTTCTTAAACCATTGTTGAAGCTTTATAAATATAAGAAAGAATCCAATAAAGGTCAGTGGATTATGTTTATGCTGGATTCATTAATCATAAAACTATAAAAACGCCCTTAACAAGCTCGTTAGTTCATATTCCCTTTTGTTTATGTTTATTACAGTAACTACCCCCAAAGTTGATATCGCTGCAGACTTACCAGCTACTGATTTATCGCTGCAGACTTACCAGCTACTGATTTATTAAACAAGACCCCTTACAGACGGATTTTATCGTTAGGGTAAGATCCCCCTCTTATTTCATGTATTTAACTATTTAAATAACTTAACTTAATATAGATAAATAATGGTAAAATGGTCAAATGTTCATGTCCCTTAAATAATTGCAAGATTGCGTTACAAATCATCTAATTCCTGTAACTTTTACAGGGTTTTTATTTTGGGTCCTATTTCTAGGACATATCAAGAGTCACCTTATTTTGCAGTCTCAATTTTGTTTTTGGGAACTAAAACTTTCTTTGCTTTGATCCTCCATTCGTTTTGGTCCACAGATATTTGAATGGTCTTTCAGACGAAATACCCTTTTGTGTATATCATATAGTGACAAAAATTACGCTGCATCAAGATTAAATTTTAAATAGAGAAAAAATCTCTTAAGGGTCTGGCATAACTTACCCAGACCCATTATCACAAGGTCTGGATCACTTCCCAGACCCCTTAATAGTCTGGCATAAATTCCGGCAGAATTATTAATATTGAACGTCAGTTCTTTTGAAATTAACATTTATTATTTATAGACAACTTTGGTTAATTTCCGCACTCCCTGTGACTCTTTTATTTAAAATTCCATTTATTTATAATTACATTATAAGTAACATATAGTAAATAGGTTATATGCCCCTAGTCTCGGATACATGATGAAGTGTACATTGAACTAGGTTAACTTCTACTACTTTTTGAAAGTAATGTATGTATAAAAATAACCTATCTTTTTTACTTTCTTTTTCATTCTTCCCTTTTCTAACTATTATCATAAGTGATCTATCCCCTATTTGGACACAAACCAGGAGCATTGGGAGCAAGTTGATGGTCCCTTTTTCCTGTATCCTGCCTGTAGAATAAAGCTTGATTGCCTTTTTCAAATATCTCCTTCAGGTAGATATCTCATAAGTTTCTGCTTTTTACTTTTCCATACGCTTCCTAAATTATTTTTATTTATTTGATAATACTTAATTAATTTTTTTCTCTGGAGGTTCGTTGACCTAATTATTCATGTTACGCCCTCGTCAGCTTGGTCTCCCACCACATAAATACCAGAATAAAAAGTGGCGCCCGACAGGACCAATTACTGTCTTGTTTCCTGTGCTCTTGCATATGCCACTTGGTATTATTGTGATTTTAGGGACTCACTGGTCCGCCAATGTGTCAACCTCAACAAAACAGTAATAAATTAAAGACATTATCCCTATAATTCTATATCATAGCTGTCTTAAAATTTCTTTATGTCATATTACTTATACAATTCTTCTTAAACCACATACCTTAAACATTCTTCTAAGAAGTGAATGACGTTTAAAAGAAAGTATGTATTAAAAGCACTCCTTGATAATTTGTAATTTAATAAACTATACAACATTTATAAGCAATTTAAAATACGTAATTGCTTTATGGTATACTGTATTAAAACTATAACATTACAACTAAAAGTAATTTAAATATTAATTGCTTTTAGTTGTGCATTAAACTATAACATTGGGGACCTATAAGTATAATGTTTTAATAGTTATTGTATTGAAAAGCTATAAAACTGCCAATTTATAATAATGACTGCCAAAAGCGATCCCGTAGTGAACCCACAAAAGTGTGTTGATCATTTGGAATGCATTCAAACTGAGTCCGCAGACTCAAGAAAACAACTGCTAATAATAACCTATGATTGATTCCCGACATTCGGCAGCAAATACGTCCTTTAGATTCAGGTAGGAGATATTGCTTAATTTGAGGCCTTTAAACACTCAATAGGCTCCCTGATCATCGAACATAGGCGATGCTTTGTTGGATAGGTACCGCATAACATGAAACACGCGGACACTAACAACTGTAGATGGTGATGGTACTACGTCTGTACATGAACTTGGTGAGCTGATAGATAAATTTACTAAAGAAAAAGAAATGTTGACCCATAAATTAATCAAACAGAATATACCTTTTGAAGACAACCCTGATACTAAGAGGTTTTCTAAAAGCGATCATAAAAACCTATATTCTTCTAGGGATATTCATAGTCTTCAACCCCCACAACATGTACAACATAGACATGGTCCTCAACCACCACACCGTTCTCAGGATTTACATGATCTTCACCTATCCCAAAACTCGCAAGAAAAATTGCTTATAGATTATGAGGATTCCCATTGTTTAAATCCTCCACGAAGACCACATCAACCCATTTCGTACCCACGTAATGATGAACATGATCTGCCTTTTCAACGCAGACATACACAAAACACTGAACGATTTGATTGGAGGGGTAGGAATACACCGCCTATGCCTTCCCAACGTCCTTTCTATCCTAATTTAACCCCTTCTCCTACACCAGTAGTTACTAACATGTTTTATAGGGATCACTCCCCACATTCAAATAGAAGACCTGACTTCCAAGAATATACTAATTATACTACTCGAGGTTCTTCTTCCCTTACTCAGCCCCCTAGAGATTCTAATTATCCTGAACCTCAAATTTCCTATAATTCTCAACCTCCCAGAGTTCTTAATTATGATGACCACAGACACATACAAAACACTTCTTCTTCTTATCCTTATCAACCTTCTTATTCAAGACCAGGTCCAAATGTAGATATGTATTCCGGTCCCATCATGAAACAAAAGAATCGATAGTGATGGAGGTAAGCGCATTTTGCTTTTAAGGTCAGTTTGCTTAAAAACTCGCTAAAAGCTTAACGCGTGGGTAGATGACCCGGTAAAAGTGTACAACAGTTAGAAACTGGTCAAAGAACTTCAATATTTTATCTCCGGAGGATTTTTGAGGCATAAATGACTGCCCGAGCCTTCAACTATCCTATAAGCGTATAACCAGTGTTCGTTCTACAATTTGGGCAGACAAACTTGAAGGAGCAATGTTCAAGCGAACTCTATCGTTTAATCACCTAGGATGATTAGAGACTATTTTCTCCGTTCCGATGGATGCCCTCATAACAATGGTATGAGGATAAGTAAAGAGAAAAAAACGAGGGAGAAAAATATATACCTCCTAGTTGCAGGCTTATCACTAGTCTGCTTTCCGCCCGCAGGTACGAAAAATGAGAGCAATTTCGTGTTTTTCGTCTCGCGATTAGACGGGCCTTGCTAGGCGTGCTTTACAAAGGCCCTGGGCAAATGATCTGCGCGAACAACCGAAGTCTCGCTTCCGTACGAGGAGCAATTCTTTATTTAGTCTCCCCTCCTGCTATAGAGAGATGTTGCCGCCAATATATAAATACAGGAGATAACCGTGAATTGGGGCGTACACCAGTGGGAGATATAGTCAGGGCCTTTGGCTTGATCCTCCTCTCTAGAATCGGGATGATAAGCAGTTCCTTCTTGCTCTTCTCTTGTACACCATACACATGATAGAGATAACTACCGAATATATTCCTTCTCGACCTCATCCTTCTAAAATAAAAAGAGCAATACCCACAGAAAGAAGGATAACTGAATGAAACAATCAGATTCAATTATAAATTTGAGGATGTTGACTTCCCTAAGTTGGACGGAAAACCTTCAGACAGAAAGGAAACTGTCAAACTTCTTAAAATTTTCCCGTTCTTTTCTAAGAACCAGTATTTCCAAATTCTTTCCTTTAAAAATTCCCATTTTTTGCTTTAGACCTAATATTATCCCAATTTCAAAATCTTCTTCTA
>JABUQX010032023.1:0-25000 GCA_015478945.1 Trachelipus rathkii
GTAATAGCCAAAAAATTTAAAATATAAATTACACAAAACACTTATAGATGCTACGTTATGAACCGGTATATCATTAACTAACACAGCACATTGCTATAGCGAAACAATCAATGACCAACCTAATAATACATCCAAGACCAAGAGCAAAGGAGAAGAATGGAAAAAAGTTCGTTCCATTTTTATTAGATTAGTTATCTTTACATGAACGTCGCAATACAAATAGCACATATAAGATGAAAATATATACAGTCACCTAAATCAAAAGAAAATTAAGATAATTATTCACGAGAAATAGCGGATTACCTACCCTGCTGTAAAACTAAAAAAACTATACACTAAAATAAACCATTCCAAGAAAATAAACAGAAGACAAAGGGCAAAGTCATCGAAAATTTAGCTTTTCTCATGTGTGCCAAAAAAAAAAACTTTTTATATATTAAAAATATAACTATAATAATATATATCTAATATAATATATTAATAATAATATATAAATATATAATATATAAATATAATTTATATAATATATATATAAATATTATATAATAATAACTAACAATTAAATAATTATATTACTATTTACATCCATTTCATCGTAAAAATTGTACATAAATTAATAATAATAATAAAAAATAAACAAATTAATTTATCAGTAAATCAAGAATGTAATCCGTCTAAAGGTTAATTTTAGCAAAAAAATTACCTCACAATTATTAACACATTCCTTTAATAAAGAAAAATATTAATTAAATCAGGGATGGAGGTCTAAAAAAAAAATCGACTCCCGATCTGACTCCCGAGCGATTTAAAATAACCGACTTCCCGACCAAGAGTCGATTTTTAAAATAACTCCGACTTCTCCGACGCCGGAACTCCCAAAGGAAATTCATACCACATTGTCTACATACCACCTGGTCAAACAAATTGGGAAAGTTCGTAATGAAATAAAATTAGGTTGAAACTGATACAGATTTCATGCATCCGAAAAATGATTTTAGAATTCTTTTATCACGTATAGTTTTTGAGTAACTTAAGGTATAATACCCCCAAATATGCGTATGTTGTAACAAGAATCAAGGTCCCTTTCACGAAGTGAAATCTTCTCTAGATTATAATAACTTCGAACGGTTCAGATTTGTCTCAAGATGTAAAAATAAATATAAACCAGTTACAGTCTTTTAAATGCAACTGTGGAAATGAGGTCTATAAAATTTAAAATTTCGACGCTCGAAAGTGAGCTATCTAGATATCACTAAACAAAAAACCTCTCCTTAGACCAAATATTATTAGCACACACTTCATGCTCACACTTTTATAATTCATATAATTGAAGCATTACGATTCTGCTCACCTCACAAACCATCATACTCCTTCAATTACTTTCATTATGATGTCATACTGTTATTAATCGTCATCAATTGTATTTCCATCGCAACTGTTTATTGATATTTCTGATGGTACTTCCGGTGGTTATAAAGAAATTATTACTTCGGTGGAAGGCGATAATAGATAGCAAAAGTACAAAGAGATCACCAAATTCTCTAAATCTCCTGCTTATCTCTGTGTCCTTTTGTACTTTCATTCAAAATATTTCAAGCATTCTAAACATGCTCTCTTGCTTCAATAAACCATATACATGGATGTTAAATTCCATCTTGTAAACAGTTTTGGAATTGTTTCCCAATAAATTTCATCTAATACAGCTCCCTAAATTGTGAAAAAAGCTGGAATAGGACATTATCTCAAAACTCCAACTTCTGAAGAATATTATAATAATATATAAATATAATTATAATATATATATACTGATTATATTATATTTATATAAAATATTATATATAAATATATAATATATATATATATATATATATATATATATATATATATAATTTATATAATATTATATTATACCGGTATATATAAAATAATAATAATGTACAACAACTTTACAATTATGCTAATTGCCCCAAACTAGTATATTTACAACCTCTTTCATTTGAATCAGACATATGAGTTTTACATACTTATGGTGCAAACTGGTGCGAAAATGATTTCGCTCTCTCTCCCGACTTCTTTTATAAATAGAAATTAAAAAAGGAAACTACTACAACTGTACAAGTTAGTATTAAATCCTTATTATTAGACTAAATCATCGTACGTTTCTCTTATTACAAGACAATTTTTAAAATTTTGCTTCAATTATTATCAATAAATAAAACATAGTTTTAATTTATAATTCAAATTATACTCTTAATGAAAGAGCGCGCCCAGCTTCTATACAGATGTCCCCCGATATAATATATAATATAAATATAATATAAAAATTATTATACTATAATATACTATATATATATAAATATAATAAAAGTCAAATCTCTGCATCATTAAGCCAAATATTTATTGCGTCTAGTAGAACTCTGTCTCCAAAAAAATATTACGTATTCGACCAGGAAGGAAAAAATAATATAGAAAATGGTAAAATATCGCTGGGAGCCCCTTAAAAAGAAAAATTAAAAATAAACCAATAAAAATCCTGTATGTCAAATGTTCAAATAAAAAAAATGTACGTATTTATAATAAAAATTTCAATAATTTTCAACATTTGTTGAAAGTTATACAAAAATGTTGGAGCGAAAAAGTCGTTTTTTAAAATCACTCCACTCCGACCCCGATTTTGGGAAATCGGACCACTCTACCCCTTTGAAAACGCTCTACTCCCGACTCCCGACTCCCCATCCCGAATTTGAAATATATAGAATATATATAATATATATATATATTAATAAAAATCTATCATATTTATATATATTTATGTGCATGACGCAGCTGCAGAATATATGTGTATATATAATAATAATAAGAATGATCAAAATGATGAAGACATTGAAACAAATTTTATTTCCTCAAATTTAAATTGTGTTAAAATATATAAATCCCTAATATTATAGTGAATTTATTTCAAAATTTTGAGATATATTATATATATATATTATATAATAAATAAAATATAATATATATATAATAGGTGTAAAAAAAACTTTTTTTTATAATGTTTTTTTTAGAAAAAAACACTTTTAAAAAACAAAAGTTTTTTGTTTTATAAATTACCTTAGATATTAAAGATTTTTAAATTATACAGTATACCAATACCCCCTTAGCTAAATATGACTATTAAAACGGATTATAGATACAGTATATAATATATATACATACGTATAAATTAATAATATATATAATAAATATAATATAAATACTATATATAAAATTATATATAATTATATATATATAATAATAATATTATTTATATATATATTATGTAAATTCTCAAATCGGCATTGAATTCTTCTAGATATTGAGAATTTAATATGTCGTAATCATAAAGCGTTGATTTACATCTGCATTCACCATCCGACAACATATGACTCGCCAAGCAATTCAGTGAGGGAATAATTGTACGGATGTCACACCAAACTTTATGGTAATGCTAAGAGACAGCTCCTGAAACTTTTTAAAACAAAACTTTTTACAATTCTTAAAATCTAATAAATAGCAATAAAAATTAACAATAAAAGACACAAAAACATTTACTCTTACAAAAATGCACTGTAGAATTACATATTATTAATAGATTCAACTAATAAATGGGTAAATACCTGATATACTATACCTCGCTAAACTGTTCCTTTAATTATTACTATTACAAATCTAGTATTAAACTTGAATATTAAATTCTCTCTTGAAACTAATCTTCCTCTCTAATAATATTGTGCAATATGAAATCCTCTCTTTCCACGGGCATTCATTCTGGTACTACTTTGGCCGCAACTCATGCAGACTTCTAATGTTAAAAACATAACATTTCCCCGTTCGACTTTATTAATTTATTAACCCGCAATTAAACAAAAAATTAACTAAAAAAATATGAAATTCTTCCTTCTACTTAAACTAAAATATCAAATCAAAATTTTAGTCTTAATTCTGCATATTTAAAAAAATATTAAATCCTATATAGTAGTTTGTATAAGATAAAAATTATTTTACTACTCTGACTTTGTATTTCTTGATAGTTCTGAAATCATCATTTTCTTACATTTCTCTTCGTGTTTAAAAGTTTCGTTTATAAATGTAACTTTTTTTCTTGTTTACTTACTCCTTCACAAAGTTTTTATTAAAAAAAATAATTTAGTTGTTTTTCTTTTCAAAATTCTGTTAAAAAAACAACTTAGTTTGTCTTTTTTTTTCTATAATTCTGCTTTGAAACTAATCTATATGGTTTTCTTTTAAAAATTCTTTTATATCTTCAAACCCATTTTCATTTTAGAACTGTAACCTTGAGAGTAATTACTTATAAACTAGCTTGTCTACAAGGCCTTTCGGATACTTTAAAATCGGCTTTAATATGCCTTAAGATTGCGTCATGACTGGGTAGAACATTAACATCCCCATAGTAAAAATTCAAACAATGATTGCGTACTTTTAAAATCTGCTCTTGTTATTTCTCTCTATATTTCCTTATTAGAATTCGTACTACTTAAGTTACTATTGAAATATTTGAAAGAAGTATGCCTATTGCCTCACAGCTTTTATTTTAACACGAATTGTATATTTTCCACTTAGTCTATTTGTTGCTACATACAGTTGCAGATTTCTCTTTTACAAGCTTTATTAACTGTTGGATGATGTCAACATATTTTATTCATGTATAAGCTCAATCTTCAAATATGAATTGTGTTTTATCAATAACCTTAGTTTCTTATTTCTAAAAAGGGGTCTAATATCCTTTTACTTCCAACTCTACTTTTCAATGTTACTATCTTCAAATACAATAAACTGAAAAGAAATAAATATTTAATTTCTAAACTTTTTTCGATTTACCTATATATTCAAAATCTTTATATAAACATCAGATTAATTCCTATTTTCGATTATGGAAGACATGAATTCATTAATTTCTACCATTTAGATTCTATTTATAAAACTCCAACAAATACCAAAGAATCGACTGTAAATGATATTTACTAATTATAATTCACCATTCAAAAGGTATAATGTTAGATAAAAAATAGATTATATATATATTAAACAGCGATAAAAAAAAATCTTATTTAAACTTAAATAAAAGGAAAATGTTCAAATATTTTTATTTATTATAATCTCCAAAAGTATCAAAGATCTCAAATACTTTAAATGTAGTTTCTTTCAAATTAAAAAAGAAAAACGATTATCGATTACAACTTTAATTAAAATTTAAAATAAACTTCTAGAATATAAAACTTTATCTTTATTATTTTTATTAAAAAAATATATCTTTCTTTTACTAAATATTCTTTATAGGTTATGCTAAATAACATGTAATTTATTAATTTAAAGTAAGATTTAATTTAATTGAACAATTCTTCAAAATTCTAGTCACGACAATTCCATTGAAGGAAGGTGGCCATGCTATGTTGTTTTTAACAAACATTACTTAAACTAAAGAATTCGCTAAGATAGTTCTTAAGTATATGTTTAAAGCCCAATCTGTGAGCTTCGGAGGTCTAGATTCACGAAAATAGTCTCATCTGAAAATCCAAACCCCTAGAAACCAGTCTAAAAATCTTTCAAGGGCTTTTTATTGAAAAACTCGGTGATCGTCAAAATGAAACTCGTTCGTCACATTATTTTTCATAGACCTAAAGTCATAATTTTTATTTGTTTGAATTAGAATTTTGCTACACTGCATAACTGGACAACTGAGGACAAAGAAATAGTTTTTGCATTGATGGATTTCGTTAAAATGACCAATCCATTGAAACCATGGATTGTACCCAATACCTTAACAGGTAGGTGAAAATTGAGGAGTTGCCCTTCGTGTATTAGAATGTACTTATTGAACACATCCAAAAGATGACTTGCAGTTACCTTAACAGGTAGGTGAAAATTGAGGAGTTGCCCCTCGTGTATTAGAATGTACTTATTGAACACATCCAAAAGATGACTTGCAGTTCCGACTTTCAGTGAATGAGATAATCCCGTACAGATGTTGCTTAGGATAAAACCATTGGCAGCAACTTTCAAAAGATAATATGTAGATAATATAAGTCTATCAAAGGCTCAACACACACACGATCTGCAAAGGGTCATTTAAAACCACATTATTAGATTTCATATCTCAGGCTTGACAATGCAAATGGATGGATGATGTTTGAGAACTAACAAATTACCTTAAAATTTCCATCTTCAGAGACAGAGGAGTGACATTGATGATACTATAGAATTCTCCAAATTAAGCTTACAAGACCTAAAGGCCTCCACAGAATGTAGTTTCTCATTCTGCCCAGACTAGTAGAGGCCTGTCAATACACCCATAGTATAGTCTAGAATCTAGATCAAACTATAGGCAGTTAGAATCTTTTCTTATAGCTTACGCGAAAAAGACGTAGGCACGTATTCAGAAGTATACATAAATATAAGACAGGCAAGGTTATAAAAAGAGCCCTTTCCATCTCTTGGACAAAACAAAATGTAGAGGTTTGATACAGTAAACCATGAACGGTGGGAAATCGTGCCATGCTGTATTTGCATTTATTACCATTTGCTTATGACAACTTATTGTAACCCCATACACCTTATGATAATTTTTTTTTTTTTTTGAGTCAGTGTACAGATCCACCAGGCTCACAAAGCGGCCACACTGGGTTGAAAAAAAAAATATTCAGTCAATTAAAAATAAACAAAAGTACATCCTTGCATTATAAAGTCCTAGTATTACGTAACAAAATCAAATATTATGAAGAATATTCACTTCTTGTAGAAACAAGAAAATAGAGTTACTACTAAAGTTGGAAGATTCGGATAAGATATGGGATAATCTTTTGGAAGGTGTTATGGATCGTAAAGTAGGAAAATGGACGGCGGCGAATGGAGTCCAGCTGGAACAATCAATGAAATATGTCGAACAGAATTGCGGTATGACTTGACGAAGAAATGCAAATGAAGGGTTCCGTAATCATATATGACTGCGAGTGATATTGTGTGGCCAAATTACGGAACGTGCAAGTATCACCTCGTGTAAACGTTTTCGGTGGAGGAAGACCACTCCCCGATGATCGGATTTATATTTCTAAGTTTCGCTCCTCTCTGATCATTCGTCCAGCGCTCTTGCCAATAAGATCGAAAACCTTGTCGGAGAGCAGGATAACAATAATTCTGATTTTACCACAATAAAATGAAAGGTTAAACAAAAACTTTGAACGCTTAAAATCTTTTATTTCAAACGTATGATTGACTCTCCATATTAGTTTGAGCTTAAAAGCTCATCTTAATGTCATTTAAATCTGTATAAAAATACTTAATATATTATAACAATTCTACAAATATCACAGAAGACTTGAAGGAGGCATAATAAATAATAATAGTAATAATAATAATAATAATAATAATAATAATAATAATAATAATAATAATAATAATAATAATAATAATAATAATAATAATAATAATAATAATAATAATAATAATTATTAAAACATCGAGCATCTTCAATATGGACTACAATAGACGTTTACTTGCCTATGTATATAATCTTTTCTTTTTATACATACAGGCATACAAAAATGTATAAAAATTATATTTAAATATCTGACACTTCTACATCAAATTTAATTTAAAAAAAAAAAAAAAAAAAATAATATAAACAACTATTTCTTGACAAGTCTATTTAGCAAGTCAGTGGTAAAATATCTGCTCATGAAATCATGAAACTTTCAAAGGGGTGGGGGGGAGGTCTTGCCTCCCTTCACTGACAAGATGACTGGCAGTGCAAAAAATATCTGCACATGAAACTTGTGGGGGGGTTGCCCCCCTCCTGGGGGTCTCCTATCCACTGACAAGATGACTGTCCAGTCCTATATAAAAAGATTAATCAAAATCAAGTAGGAAAAAAATAACTGAAAATGGGAGTATTTATGCTCTCCTTCAAGTAAAATACCTAGGAATGGAGACTCAAACATTGCTCTAGTAATATTAGTCGAAACTATTCATTTGAGTTTTTTACCTTTACAAAATGTAACAAATTACATATTTAAAATTTATAAATTTACAGACGTTTTGAACGTAATGGAAATATTTTAACTTTTACTGCAAATACTCACAACCAAATGGAAGTTCAAGAAAAATAATAATAATAATAATAATTAAATAAGCCAACATGATATATCCACCAACAAATTGAATAATATAAAAAGACGCAATATAGATTTTCTAAAAAAAATATTTATACATCTTAACAAACTTCATTCCGCAACAACTTTTAAATTTGTATACATATAAAAAAAATAATCTATGCTTTAATAAACAAACTTAATTTATAATAAATTTTAAAAATTTAACTTTCCCCACATTGATTAAAAGAAAAAAAAAACTTAAGAATAATCCTACTTTTAAAGTTAAACAATTTCCATTGATTTAAAAGAAAGGTACGAATAGTACGTAACTTGATACATAATATCAATTTTCCCTCAAATGAAAAGTTTACTTAGACCCCTTCCACACGAGGCGAATTCGAATCAATTCGGACATTTCAATAATAAGTCTCGACTGAATGATCGACTTAGATTCTACAGGCTTGAATGAAAGAAAATGATCTCCCTATTTTTTACGTTAGAACCCTAGAAGAATCCTCGTCAATCAGATTTTTGTTGGTACGAAATCGCCTACAGTGAAGGGAGCCTTACCCTTCTTTGAAGGTTTCAAGAGAAAAAGTAGAAATAAAACTTTATTCCCTTCAATGTTAACAACAAATTTTAAAAATACTCGCAATTTTAACAATAATATTTGGGGCACACATTTCAAATTAACATCACATGCACATCATCATCAGCAAGCATTCAATATAAATTATTATTTTTTTTTTTTTCTATAAATAAATAATTTATTTCATATATACAACAAATTAAATTTTCAACATTTTTTCAGGCTAATTCGAAGGGAATTTTTTTTTCATTTCTTCACTCTCTCTCTTATTAGCGGGATTTACTTAAAAAACCCTTTTAAAAAAAATCAAGCAATAATAATAATAATAATAATAATAATAATAATATAAAAATAATAATAATAATAATAATAATAATAATAATAAATCTTTAATTTTATTACAAAAGGCAAAAATATACACAAAAAAAATTAATTATAATATATAAAATATATAACTATAAAATATATATATATATATATATATATATATTATATATATATATATATATAATATATATAATATATATATATATATATAATATATATATATTAGTATATATAGTATATATATATACAGAAAAAAATATTACTATATATATAATATATTATATATATATATTACCACCAACACCATATATCACTATCAACTGCCACAGCTTACCTATTAATCCTGTCATACTCCTCTTTCAAGTCCATAAAACCTAAATAAGATTTTACTCCTCCTCTTCTCTCATTTTCTCAATCACTTTTCAGTGAAAGTTTGATCTACACATCCTCTACATTCTTTCTAAACGCACCTTTTCTTCGCCAATCAGTCCTCAGTCACACGATCTGCACTCTTTTAACCAAACCAATACAGCATATATCTCCTCTGACAACACGTCGCAATAAATCTGAAGTAAATATCTATTATATAATATTAATATTACTCATATACTTAATTTATATCTCAAATATACTAAATATACCTATATAACCTAATATTATATATATATAATCATAATAACCTTTATATATATATACTATACCCTTATGATACCCAAACCATCCACTGTCAATGTATATTCTATATATTAGAATATATATATAAAAATATTAAAACCTCTGCGACAAACTCGAGGGCTGATAGAGCTAGATAAATATATGAACATTTTTGTTTAAAATCCCATTTGTATTAACACTTCGTTTTCAAACTTACGGACATTCAAGATACACTATTATGTTTTGACCGCCAAGCTCCGCATGTAGGTTACCGACGATTTAGTTACTCAATTTTAATGTGTTTTGCGTGCGTACAGTATGTACGCTACGTTCTTTCGGAAACACGTGGCAATACCTTTAACTTGCCCAATTCATCGTTTGATTCAGTACAGTGTTAGCATCGATTACGAATGGATCACTACACTCTTCCCGAGTTACCCGACATGATAATGTGTTACGTGCGGCAAACTAAACCTATCTCCCTTCATAATCGTCCTAGTAACTCTTAACGAAAGCGTTTCATACAACATATACCTGTTATTTAATCAATAAAGTTCCTTTCGTCTTTACAGCCCTCGAGTTTGCTCGCCAGAGCGTTTTTTGAATCACCCTGTATAACAAATTCTATATATATATATACTATCTATTTATATTATATATATATATATATATTATATAGCCTATATACAAACATATAACTAGTAACACTGATATCTCCCAAAATGAAGATTTATTTATATATCTATAATTATATATATTATTTTATAATTATATTTCATAATTATTACTTTTATCTTCTATATATGCTCATACATAATACTATACTATTATAATAACTATGTACCTACATATTACCTCTATATATAATATATATATATATATATACCTTTATATACTAATTATGATAAATATATAGTATAACGGTATACCATTACTAACACTATTATTAATTATAATATATATATATATAATATTAGTACTTTTATATTATTATATAAGTATATATTCTTATAAGTATTCTACCAATATATATATATTATACTCTTAAATTATATCATACTATAATACTATACTATAAGTATAGTTACTACTATGCATTTTTTATCTATATAATCATATATATACTAGTATATTATTACTATATATATTATATATAACTATATATATATATATATATACATTAACTAATATATTATATAAAATATATAATATATATATATATATAATATATTATATATAGATATATATATCAGATGGAGGAGCAGTGCTCTTCCGAAAGTGTGGTCAACTCTATGAGAAATTCCTAAACAACATGACATTAGTAGCACTATTTACAATGTCTGATTATAAATTTAGTAACCAAAACGCACCATACGAGAGACCATCTTCTTTTTTTATATTTATTTTGCTATGCTAGACTCTCCATCTAAAGTGTTCCTCGAAACTTCCGTACATTCTACGAGCATCTTAATTTCTATCTAAGTCACTATATACTTTCACATATATATTTCTCCAATAGTAGTTATATTTATTATATAAATTGCTATCCATAATACCATACTCAATTTATATATCCATACCATTATCACAACTTTCCTGCTACGCACTGATCATCCATATACTTTCAATATTACGTTAATCATACACACTTAGAGGACTGTCTCAATCTAATCATCACAACTATCATATATTATAAATAAATCACTTTAAACTTTTATTATTCTTAAGGTAGTATATGTTTACTTTCAGTCCCTATACTCCTTTTAATAACACATTCACTGAAGATGTATAAGATAATTTAGATTATTTTTGCTAAATCTAATTTTTAAAATAAAGTCTCTCATATAAATCGTATGACACTCGAAAAACTTAAAATTGCAATATTTTATATATTCCATATTGTATTAATAATATAGGTATATAGTAGTAGCACCATACCACCGTTATACCACTCTCTATTCTTAATAAATTCTTAGCACGGTCATAATACTCATTCTACCTAGAGCTCCAACCCCCTATACACTCTATATATATTCTATATATTAATTATCACTTATATACAGTAAATATTAACAATAAAATATTAAAAACTATAAGAAAGACAGTTGAAGTGAGAGCCTAGAGGGGAGGAGAAGACGAATGAGTTACAGCATAAACGCTGTTGACATTCCCTGTCAGCAGTGCGTTTTAGTCAATCTTAATATAAGGATATGATCCAAATCTTACTATTATTATTTATCAACAATTCACCCTTTACTAACATACTACATATTCACTATTCGTTTACTCACTATTTGATACTAATTTTTCAAATAACCATTATTCAGAATAAGCCTACCAACCTAATATAGAACCACCCATATAACTATATTCACTAACAACTCATTTTCCATATTATATAGAATAGCTTATCTATACCTGTCTATTAACCTTTATATGATATCATTATGTGACCTGTTTGTACATAATTCAATAAAACACTATAAATATTAATAAATTATTAATATCTAATACTTACATTTATTAATCTCCATTCTTTGCTCAATCATCTAGTATTCACTTCCACAGATGCTATAGAAATAGACAATATAATGGGCAGTATTTCTTACCCTCATAGTCACTCTTAATTAAATTCACTTCATAATAGTATACCACTGAACAACCTCGACGAACATTATATCTTGCGGGTTTCTGAGATTACCCAAGAACCTAATAAACAAGAATCTATTCATAACCTATATGTATGAGATGGCTTTCGATATACATAGTTTAAATAACGAACACTTAAAAATGACCATCTTATTGTAATAACTCTTTTATCTACAGACAGAGATACTTACGACATAATGTGGAAAAATAATAATAGCTAAAGTAAATGCCAGCCACATTGATGGCGTAGATAGATCTTTCTACATAAATTCACATTTATTTCTCTATCATCCCCACTCTGATCTTTCTCCGCGTAAAAGGAATTGAGACCTCTCCCGCACCTGAATCTGCTACTCTGTCTGCACAAAATAAGAAATATGTATATTACTTTACAGCACCTTGATGGGCTCTCTTCTACTGTTTTACAAAAATATTAGAAATAGATTATTTTACCATGAACTCCCAACTCAAAAATAAGATCAGGACGGGAACTTATCTGAAAAGATCTCTATAAGTGTTGTAGTTTAACAGTATATAAATATAATTAATATTAATATATTATATATTAATATTATATATATTATATATATATATTAAATATATATTAATAATATATTAATTAATATATATATATATTATATATATATAACATATAATTATAATATATATATATATATATATATTATATATATATAAATATATATTATAATAATATATATTATATATAATATATATAAATATTAAGATAATTTATTTCTAAACAACAGCGTATATATAGTATACTACTAGATATAACGATAAAAAAATAAAAGCATACTAGTATGTCGTTACAATCCATAAGTGACTCAGATCAATATTTATATACTACTTAGATTTTCAAATTACGTACTACTGAATTATATCAATACTATTTATCTATAAGAATTATGAATAGATATTATATTATATATCATATATATAAATATAATATATATAATTTTATATAAATATATATATATATATATATAATATATAATATGATAAATAGTATATAAATATAATTGATTATATATTAAATAATATATATATTAAATTATATATATTAACTATGATATATATATATAATAATATATATAATATATAATATATTAAATATTAAAATATATATTAATATATATTATATATATATTATTAATATATAATATATATATAATAATATTAATATTATATATATAATATATAGTTAATAATATATTTATATTTAAGTTAATATTATTTATAATATATATATATATATAAATATATATAATATATAGTTATTTTTTCATAAACATCATAACAATAATCCCTAGCAACTTCCTGAAATAAAAATAAAAACTTTTGTATTGTATACGAAAAATTATCTAAAATTAGATGACTGATCTGTTTATGGTACCGATTGGACAGGGATCACAATATTACAAATTATTTTCTGATTATACTGACCCTATAACTACTAAATGTCTATAACTTATTATCTAGGATGTTTTTTTTATATATAAAATAATCAAAAAAAAATTATACACACAACTAGTTTTGCCTATTATTATAATGTATTGACCCTAGACATATTCAACTACGATGACGACCAATACCAACCCCATGCCAACCTTGAGCGCAGCCACAAAAGTCCATTCTTCCTTCAAGCAAAACGCCCACCATATCATATCTACCTCTATTATGCCACCCACTTATATTCTCAGCCCTCCGCCAAACTCACATTCTTCCATCCAAACATCCAATCCACTTTTTCTAATCCACTTTTTCTTCGTTCACCCTAAGTCCGGAAGTAAATTCCCTAAAGCGAGCAGCGACACAGTCCACATTACTACATAACTAGACCCTACATTACCAGCATCTATCTTCTTCCCTACAATGAGCAACCCAAACAACCCCCTCCTACCATCCACTTTCTCAATTCCTACTACAATTACTTCAGATCTTATTCCCTTTCTCTCCACACCTATCTACAACTACTCACATACCATTGTCAATTACCTTCCCTTTTTACCCAACTCTATCTCTATCTTATCCTCCCTAACACGCCCTAAGATTTCCATCTAAACACATTGAAACTTTGATCTATACCTCTTATTCCCGACCATAGTCTCGTTACTATCTATAAATTAACACAGAAAACAACTACATCATGTAAGGACCGTTAGCGCACTCAAGAGCTTAGTCCCTTACATCACAACGATTTAATTGCACCAGCCACCTTCCTGCGACTCACAACTTTCCTACTACACTCTGCATCATCCGTTCCCCTTTTCAACCAACATATATCCTAATATTTAAATCAGACACTTAATTGTTCCAGCTGCTCACCATTACATAACTTCACACGAGCCTGTCCTCACTCACAAACCATTAACCTTACCTTATCTACTTACTTCAAACCCCTTCAATATACTATATATATAACATATATATATATATATATATATATATATATTATATATATTATATTATATATATATACATATATATATAATATATAATAATAATATATATTAATAATAATAATATATATTATATATATTATATTAATAATTATATATATATATATATTATATATTTTAATATATATATATATATATTTATACTATATATATATATATATATTATATATATATATATATATATATATATATATATATATATAAAAAAAAAAAAACTTCCTTTAAAATGCTTTATCCCCTTCTCGGAGGTAACACGTGTGCGATAAAGGAATCGAACTTTAAGCCGCTATCCCAAGCCTGTCTGCCACACGTGTTCGCAACAGAGTTTTAATTCTTGCCCCCAGGAAAATAAAACTCAGACGAACCAGCGTCCTCTATATTAAAATAATAATAGTAATAATAATATTAACTTGCCTGCTGTAAAGATATTTGTTCCACTTGAAATTCCTAAGCTACCAGGATTTCCAAACGGCGCACTAGTACTGACACCTAATTATATAATATATATATTATATATATATATATATAAAATATATATATAATATAGATATAATTATTATATATATATATATATATAGTATATATATATATAATATATATATAATATATATATATATATATATATATAATATATATTATATATATATATATATATATATATATAATTTATTTATCTGGGTCAATGATACAAAATACCAAATAATGAAAAATTATCAAGATTATAATTAATAATAATTGAACTGAAAAACTTATATCGCAAAACATTAATATTATTATAATTGATAAAGGAATACTAATCACTGTTAAATAACTTTGTAGTGTTTTCCTTCTTTAAAATAAATCTTATATCAACCGATATCTCTCACATTTGTGGGTTTGTAGTTGTGTACATGAATTTCTTGAACCAACTGATAAATCTTATAAATTTTCTTCTGTTTCTATAAGATTTCTGGCACTAACAGTTAAAAAAAAAAAAAAAAAAAAAAAAATTGATAAAATTTAAAAATTTTGAAGTCGTATCAAAAGGAATGTAACAAATTCAATTTAGGGAAACTGTGTGATGAAAGCATGAAATTTGGTAGTAGTATTAGTGTACAAAACTATAACTGCCATTCAAGTGCGAATTTTTAAGTACTATTAAAATTTGTCACTGCATATTACAAAAATCATTTGGACAAAATTTGGAATTTCAAGACCTTAAATTAAAACTTAAAGAGTTGACTTGAATCTTTTGGAATTAAAGTGGAAGGCAGAAAATTATAAAATAAGAAACATTCTACTTGAAGTATATAATGCTATGAAACATTCTACTTGAAGTATATAATGCTTGGAACATAGAATCATAAATAATTGGAAAATTTCTGACAAATCTTTATATACTGTTTTTGGAAGAACCAATGAAGTAGAATTCAAAATAGTTAGTTAAATTATCTATTTAAAAAAATTCAAAATATCTATGAGTGCAAAACACTCCAGAATTCTGAAAATTTGCTTTATAGAACAAGCCACCATTTCCAAGACTGGATAAGCTTGAAAGGTGTTAGTGAGGTAAACTTTTGAGGGGAGGGAAAAAAATAATAAGCTGAGCCTGTGTAATGAACTTAGCATTTTAGTTACAAACAACCTGAGGATATGGGGAAACTGGGATGATAAGAGGCACAAGAATAGTTTTGAAGAAACCTTTGTGAACTAATGCTTATTATATACAACAAATACTGCAACAAATTAGTTATGTTGGTGGTAAATTCCTCTCTCAAATAGAATGAAAAATATCGTTAAATTAAAATTTTGGGGTTTCCAAATTGAGTCGAGAAATATTTGGACAAATCTTTAACATAAGTGGATAGTCAATGCATATTGTGAAGTTTATCTGTCATAAAAGGAGACTGATGGTTTTATTGGGTGTATAAAGAATTCAGGTATTGTAAAAAAAAGAATAAGAAAAGTTACTTCTTTTCTTTGTCAGGCTTTCTCAGCTTAGAAAAAAGCTACTTTTCGTATTGAGTTATTGTATGTATATGTCCTAGCATTTTAGCTCAGGGTGTCAAACATACGTCCGGCGAAGGGTTCCCATTCGGCCCACGGTTTGATTTAAATTATAAAAAATAAAAATAAAATAAAATTCATTAATGTAGAAACTATTTTTCATCTTTACTGAATTCAATTTACAAAGATAAAAATCTTACTATCTGGCAACTCAGACGAATCGAGTCACCCTCTAGCACCAGTTCTCAGGTTCATTCTTACTAGTTTTCTCTTGTTATTAAGACGTATAGTAATTAAGTGAAACTTCGGTATATTTCATAAGTTCATCCTCTTGCAAAATATAAATTTCTCTATAACCATATACCCCAATATGTCAAAATAAAGAAAGATTGATTGTGAATACAGAACAGTGAACAAATCGTGGAAAGATTTATATTTTTCCATAGAATAGAATGGTAAGCAAAATTTACTCAAGCTATAATCCAGCCTGCGAAGTATACCTATGTTGCAACCTAGACCATGAAGCACAACGAGCTTGACACGCTCAGTGATTTAGCATATATACTAGTTTAATAAATGTTCATACTTAATTAAAATTCGGCTGATTTATTAATATTTTTCCCAATAAAAGTCAAATACTGAATGTATAGATTTATCTCCTTTTCCTGACTGTAGTCAAAGAACCCCATATTTTAATGACACTTCAATGACTTGGAAATTTCGAGTCAACGAAAGTGATTTCCATTACTTTATATTTACTTCCCATAAGATAGTAAAATTGACACGAATCGTAATCAGTTTCGACACCATCTAGAAAACATTTTTAATTTGAACGATTTACACAATTACGAGGTAACGGCTATATCAGTCATACGTCACTCAGAACTTTGTGTATACGCCATTCTATACTTATTTTCATACTATGCGTTCCTTCTATCATAGTACTTTTTGCTTTCACAGCATGAACCTGCCCCCATCCCCTAACCAACCAATTACCATACCTAAACTTATATCACGACCTAATAATACTCAAATGAATTAAGTTAAGTGCACCATCCATCTATTTCTCAATCAATATCCTAGACCTGCATATTAAAATAATTTAAATTAAAGTCCATACATCATATCACACCCAATGAAAATATCTCTATATATTTAAAGTGTCTTTATAATGCTAAAACATTATCATTATTATTATTATGTCAACCTAGAATCTTTGGTATACACTATTCTTCTATTCTTTTTTTTCTTTGCCGATTCCACGCTCTGTATAAGACCACCCATCGAGGAACTCACACACGCAAACGCCATCTTTGGCACCTCACCCCACCGGGTATATTAATTAATAATTCTACCCTCAAACAAATGGTGCACGCAAAAGATCATCTAAAAAATCCCTATCCATATATTTCACCCCTTAACAATACATAATAATTATCAACATTCTCACACTTCCACAAATATAAATTATAGGTTCATTACCTTAATGACACACCCATTGATCAGTTTACTCTACCCCACTAATCTGAACACATAATATAATCACAATATACTAATCAAACCCAAAAGGATAAACTGAAACACCCTCCAAATATATCCCTATTTCCTCAATAAACATACTTTATAGGATCAGGTAGATAAACATCAACCTCAACTTTCTACCTATATACACATACTATATTTAAAACTAATATATTCAATAATAAATACTAATATAAAACTATAGCCTATCCACTCGCTGTGCTATTATACGATATGATAATATATATTATTATATATAATAATGTTTATCTCATATAATTATACTGCTATAACATTGATTTACCACTCCTAAATATACATAGGAACCTGCGCATGCAAAAAGATATTACTCCAAAAGCCTAACTTCACATACAAATTGAGCGCACCCCTATGCCTAGACAGTTGAGAAGAATTCTATCACTCGTGTATCTGGCCACAATAAATAACATATCCACATCCTAATCTACCCCTTCTCATGTCCCATACACATTTTGAAAAGATACTAACAATTTAATTTACTGAAATATTAATCTTTAGCATCGTAACTGTACCAGTGCATCTAGGATCTGCCTAAGAGATGTTTGTTCTATGTAAAGGCTGAACATGTCTTAATTGGACTCCCAGTCTAACTCCCAGAAAACTCACTTAGATTCCGACAGGACAAAGCGTTCTTATATCATCTATAATATTCTTCTATTTACTCTATACCCCATACTCATTAATTGAGTATCAAGTTTATTAACTGAAAATCCTTAATCATTATACATATTTATTAACCCAACCTCTTATTATTATTCATAATATTATTAGAACCCAAAAACAACATACGCTGAGACTTGGATACTATATAAAATAACTAATCTTACAAATCATTAATTTCCCCCTCCTACACTCTTCACCTCCAAATATACCTGGTATAACAGCTGTGCCGGCATTTTACGTGTGACATCTCACAATATCTCTTGACACAAGCTCAACTATAAACTGCCAAACCAGCTAGTTACAGCAATACCCAAACCACACATCGGACGCTCATTAATAAAACAGAAATTTAGGCATAGGATAACTTAGACTCGCACCAAGCGCGTCAACCACAAAGGAAAAAGTTGACTGTGTTTTTGGCTGCCCGAAAGAAAACATTGAAGTTGTAGTGGCAGTTCCAAATATGGAAGGCTGAGATCAGTCACAATTTGAGTCATCGCCCCTTGAGGGGAGTTCATGCAGCTCCCATCATTATTAGTACTCTCAAGCGCCCAAATTAATAGTCTTTTAGCTAGTAAGATTATTAATATACTTAAATATAGATCCATATACATAACATTATTATTTGAAGTGTATCATTATGTTTACTTTCACTATCTGCAATCTATTATTTGATTCACCCAGACAGTCAAACACAAAACCCCTTTACTGTTGCTTTATTTGATTCGCTTCCTGTATTCGCCTGCGATTTCGAAAAGTCAAAACCAAGCGATTGTGATTTTGAAGGTAAATTAAAATTGAAAGTTAGATTAGAAGTTTTTGCTGCAGTCGATGCAGTTGTTGTGACAGTTGAAGCAACTTCTCCGAAGGGCAGTTGAGTAGTAGCAGGTTTAGCAGGTGTAAAGGAAAATCCACCCCCTATATTCCCACCAAATAAAGGAGCAGACACTGGAGTAGTCGAAGTTATAGTAGTAGTAGCAATAGTAGTAGTAGTATTTAATTTATTTTCAGATTTAGACAGATTTCCAAATGTGAAGACATTTGGTGCAAATGATTTGGAATTATCTCCAAATGAGAAAACAGATGATAAAGATGATGGGGAAGTTGAAGTTGCTGACACAGGTGATGTAACTAAAGTAGTACTACCAACAGAAGTTGACTGAGATGGTTTAATAGAATTCATACCAAGAGAGAAGGTATTACTACCACCAAAAACTAAGCCAGTAGTAGTATTAGTGGTGGTATTAGTTGATGTACTGAAGTTCGACTGACCAAATGTAAAATTTAAATTAGAGGTATTTGGATCAGCTTTGGCAAAGGTGTTAGAAGCCGAGGTTCCTCCTAAGGCTGGTATGCCAAAATTATTAGAAGAAATTGGCGGCTGAGACGAATTTATATTAAAAATATTATGTGCTGATGTTTTAGAAATGTCTGGTATTGAAGTTTGGAAAAGAGTGCTTGAAGGATTGTTAACAGAGACACCGCTATTATTATTTGGGATACTACTAGTATTAATTATCTTGTTACTATTGTTAGGATCACTGGCTCCAAATGCAAAGGGAACTGCTGACTGACTAGTCGAATTATTATTATTTGGTTTGTCTTCATGATTATCTTTTTGGCTAGAAGACGCCGCCGTCACTCCAAAATTGAGAGAAGCTGTAGGAGAGCCACCCTTGTTTACTGAAAATAATGAAGGCTGGGAAAATACTCCAGAAGAGTTAGAGGTATTTGATTGAGATACTGATGGATTATAATTAAGTGATTCTGATTTGGCACTTGAAATAAAAATACCTGAACTGCTTATATTACTATTTTCAGGTGAACATATATTATCAGCTATGGTAGGTGTAACTTTAGTGTCGGTCTTCGAGGAATGTAGTTGTGTTCCATTTGAAGAAAGACCAAACTGTGTAGTATTAATACTTGGAGCTTGCTTATCCGAGGAACCACCAGTTAAAGCCGCAGTTAACAGAACATTAGCGGAAGTTAAACTTTGCACACTTGGTACAACAAAGTTACTAGATGTTGAAATAGCAAAGTTATTGACAGGTGGTAAATCCTTTATATTCTCCTTAAATGAAACTGATTCTGAACTTTGTTTACTCATAAAGGAATCTGTAGTTGTTGAAGCCTGCTTTGTAAATGATTTTAGTTCGGAAATTGCAGATAAAACAGATGGAGAAGAATTATTAGGTACTTCACTGTTAGATGATGACAAAGGAAGATTGATGATAGAGTTTACATTAGAAACTAAATTTTCATTCGTTTTTAGTGCTTCAGAATTTTTAAGAACTCCATTACTGGTAACAGGTAGTTCATTTTGTTTGGTAGCTTTATTAAGAGTTAATAGAAATGTTGCAGACACATCTCCTGAGTTGCTACCTGTAGTTTCATTTTCTTTTGCTTTAAATTCAGAAGTAACTGGAACTACCTCTGGCTGAACTTTTGAAAACGCTTCTTTCAACAAATCAGAGGTGGAGGAGGAGGAACTTTCTTTAGGTTTAGAATTTGACTGAAAAGATGGAGAAACGACGGAAGTAGAAATACTCAATGACAAAGGTTGGGAATTAACTACGCTATCATTTATCGACAAAGGTTGGGAGATAACTACACTATCAATAACTGTATTTGCAGAAGGTACTGCCGATGAAGTCGACTGACTTGCTTGAAGGGCATCATTTTCCTCATCTATGATAAAATATATATATATAATAATATATATATTATATATATATATTATAATTATAATATTATAGTTTATATTATATATAGCTATATTATATCTGTTAATATTAATTTATATGTAGTATAGTATATACCATATTAGTAGTATTGTACATGACCAAGAGTCAAGGATTGGAGTTTATTATATGTATATATAATATATTAAGTACATAGCTATAGAAAGATTATAGTAGTATAATATAGTAGTATATATAAGTACGTAGTGTTATTGAATATTACGAAAACTTTAAATAAATTGTAACATAGATACAGTATATTAAAAAGTTTCGATAAAATTGATTTAGAACGGGTCTAGCAAGGAGATACCAAACACAATTCAAATGTAGATTTATTAAGATAAAACATCTAATTAAGCTTTGACATAAAGAATATAAATTTAGATTCTGATAGTATATGATATAATTATATTATATATGTATAGATAGTATATAAGTAGTTGAAAAACAAAACAGAAATGAGTATGTATTTAGTATATAAGTATATTATCATTATATTATATATATATATAATATTAATATATATATATATATTATATATATAGTTATATATGTGAGTAGGGCTAAATATATTAAAATTGATAATATATATAAGTAATAATAGTATAGTTTGAAGATGTTGCTAATACAGTAATTATAAGTATAGTAAGTTATAATAGTGTAATGAATAGTGGATTAGTATTAGTATGAGTAATATTTAGATGAAATAGTATATTGCTTTCTCATTTTATCAATTCTTATTCAATTATCCATGTGTTAGGTGTGAAAGAATTAATAAAGATTAAGACTCAAGAACTTTGTTGGCGCAGCTTGCTACGATGCTACATACTTCACACAGAGATGTCCTCACTCGACAAACCAATATACGCTTGATCTCATTATCTACGGTTTATCTCAACCCGTCTTGTTATACAGCACTGCAGTGTTGCTCTCAATCGCTCTGCAATTGTGTACTTACTCAGATTCGCCAACACAGAATCAAAATTCATGGCTGGAACCCGCATATAATGGATAGGGACCCTGCTACTCGACTCTAATTCTGTCTCATACATTCTAAATACATTCCTGCGCCCCGAATATAATTCATTCTTTATATCCATTGCCGTATTCAAATTTGAATAACAAGGACATAGCAATCGCTGCGGTCACTCGTAGTTAAATATTAAACCAATCACTAGTAAAATAAGTTACAACACAGTAAGAATTCTTACACATCGCTTATAAATATCGCCAACCTATTGTGGATCATTCATATAATCCTTCTTATTTAATCTATTAATACGCTGCTGTTGCAAATCCATAAAAACGTAAATTTATCTTCTTCTGCCTCATTTTATCAATCAATTGGGCTTTTTTTTTTTGCCACCAAATTTTTGGGTTTTTAAAAGAAGGGATTGTTTGGGGGGAAATAAAAAATTACGCCCCAAACACATTCGCTCAACCGACTTCTAAACTCAGCTGTTTTCTCATCAATCAGTCTTCTGTACTTCACGTAATCTGTTCAATTAGGGAGCATCATATAGTCTGTTTCCTACAACACAAAAATTTAATTCCTCTATAATTCCTAGTAATATATAATGTATCATCATATTATATATAATATATATATTAATATATATATTATATAATATAGTATATAGATGATATATATATATATATATATATATATATATATATTATAATACATATTATATATATAATATATAGAAAAAAAGATAATATTATTTTTGAATCGAGAACAATTTAACTATTTAAATATTATATAGTAATATATAGAATAATATTTTGTTGGTATGATTATAGTATATATATATATATATATATAATAGTAGCTATATGATATATATTATATAATGATAAGGATATAAAAACTTATATCATCAGTATATAATATATATATATGGAATATTACTTGCTCTCCCTCGGCATCTCTCGAAGTTATAACTCTATAAACGCTGTTTACCATACTTACAAATCCAATAATACCATCTCCGCTCCGTCATTGATCATTTCCACGCTGTAATTTGATCTATACCTGCAGATTTACCATTTTAAAAAAAGGGCAAGTCTGAAATAGCAGTCAATTTTGTAGAATTGGGAAGAAAGTTCACATAATAGTCAATTCTTTCTTCTTTCACATCAAAAGGAGAGGAAGCGAAAACACGGACTTACACTCTTCATTATTGTTCAATGCTATACAGATTTTGAAGTGTTCCTTCACACTCAACTCACAAGGCACCCTATTGAGTCAGTTTGAAAACATTCATATTTTCATATTCTAAGGTCAGATTCCACCTTGAGTGTTCTCATTCGATAACTTCGTTTTCGTCCAGAAAGAGCGAAGTCGTCTGTGCGTAGAGAGCATAGTCCCGACATTCATGCTCTTCAAACTGTTCATTATTACCGCTCTTTTGTTGACTGCACGACTGGTAACTGGTGATCGTGATAGATGGAGGATGTTCTGTGTTAAATGTATGCACTTTTCGCCTCTGAACTACTAAATTAGCGACAACAATCTTCCTTTGGATATGTAATTTAAACTGGCTTTCTAGGACAGTTCAATCAGGCGCATATACATTTGGTAAACAAGTTAAGACCTTTTGAATCACTCTTATTCCACCGACTCACTGTTCTTAATATTCTACTTAATACTTTAGCACTCACATAGCTTGAAATATGTGGCACATTGACTTCTATTAGACTGCCGGAGCGACTTAAGGTTCAATGTGAAAGATCGCGGCTTTCCCAGAGTTTGTTTCAGTTTTTCACTTATTCACATTCCAAAGTGACTCTTAGATACTTTATCTTATTACCTTGTTAACAGTAGTTAACTTCTTCTCTTAATTTTACCTCCACTTGCTTCCGTATCACCTTTCTCTCTCCTCTAGCATACTAACGTTAATTTTACATAGAACACATAATGGGATCCGATAATGACCATTCCTAAACCTCAACTGATTTAAATCCAACACCTTACAATTCACTTCTCAGGCTTTTCACCGAGATTGGGTGGCAGGATAGTCATATCTATTTCTCATTGATAACCATCTCTACCTAACACTTAAGATATAAGAGCTTATGGATACTCTTGTGCTTTAAAGAATATGTATTGAGCTGAGTAGCAACACACACCTCTTCGGCTCCTCACAAGAATCAATCACTTCCTAGCCATTCTAATTTTCTCGCTGACACCAAAACCACCTG
>JABUQX010032023.1:27500-47500 GCA_015478945.1 Trachelipus rathkii
CTCAGTGTAAAGACGTAGAGCACTGCAAGACTTTAGATCTCGCTTTGCTACCGAACGATTCGAGGTAAATTGCACGCAGCTCGTCTTCCTGGATTCACAAGCTTTCCTACTACAATCTACAAGTCGTCCGTCGATTCTCATATCCAACGGTGTATACCCTGAAATATTTAAACTCAGGACGACTGGTGTTTCTAGCTGCTCAACATCTAACATAAATTTACACTGGGAGTGTCCTCATCACGATACCATAATACTTCTTATCCAGTTTAAACTGTTTTCAAGCCTCCTTTCCACCCTGCAAATCTCTTATCAATCCTTCCAAACTTCTTCTTCAGATTCCGCCCTACACAAGAACCAATTCATCGCGCATAGTAATAAGGTAAGGCGCAGCCCTCCACTCAACTCCATTCTCACCATTCTACGAACATTATCCTGCCTTCACCACTTCAAATTCCTTTCATAGCCATCCATATATCAACATTGAATAACCAAGGAGACATAACAAGCACATCCCTGCTCCGCTTTTATCCTAAACCAATCAGCATTGACACACATTTATTCATTAACACAGACGCTTTCATATGTCATACATACTTTTTGATTCCATTCAGAAGCTGACACATCCAACACATATACATACATCTGCATAGGCTTCCTATTCTACTCTATCTATAGCTGTTGAAATCATAAATGACAACTAATACAATTTATTCCTTCTTGCTTCGCTCATTTTCTCAATCATTTGTTTCAATGTACAAGATTTCTTGATCCACACATCCTCTACCCACCTAAACGCACTTTGGTTTTCCCCAGAATCAGTCCTCAGTCCACTGACGCACTCTTTTCGACCAAAATACCAATATATAAAACTCAATAAACTTATTCGGCCTATAAATTTTCTACAGTGTCCCTTTACTGTCTCCTATACATCACACTATAATACAAGCGGATACTATTACGCTCTCTACTCCAATCTTGTGAACTATACCTCATAAACGCTTTCATTACACAATTCCAACTCGCAGATTCATCACACATTGCGCCTAATAGATATATAGATATACCATTCGGACACTAGTAATATTCATCTAAGTACCTGCGAGATTTACCTCTATCTTAAACTTTTCACCTAGGACCCATCATCTCCTCATATACTATACCTCAATCACAAAGATACATATATATATATATAGACAACACACCCATGCCAACACACGCACAACATATATAGAGATAGCGCATCTATCGATTACTAGTTAATATTGTGCATCCTCTAGATTTTCGAAGTGATATATATAATCTCTGCCCAGACTCATAACCTCAATTATATTATACATATACTTTAGTCTTAGCTAAGATATATATATATATATATAACTTTCAGTAGATATATAGAGATATACCTATTTCTTGTAAATGTGTCTCGAATCTCATAATCCCTATAGATAGTTTCATAGATAGAAAAGTTATCTCATTTGGTGTGTTCGATGTTATCGAGCGTACAGGCTATGACATAGATTCGATATATTAGTAGATTGTCTTTTGTATCTCTGATTTAACGACTATAATAGTTCATTTCCAATCGCATGGATGAGGCAGTCGTTTCTTGTTGAGAGATAATCTTCATATAACATCATAGTGCGTTTTTAGTGACGTTCTCAACCACGCTTCTTTATTTTGACAGCTTTAAAGACACTCGTTGTTTGCATGCACCTGTTCATTCCAGTCGCCATTCAGCGTGTACTAACATTTCTACTGTTCTAGCTGTTTAGCACATCCGCAGTTAGCTAACATATCCTTTGGCAAACTACTCAAACAATATGTAGACTGATGAGCGGCTTCATCTGTGCCCCTAAGGATTTGCTCAGTATGCCAAACTTGTTCAATCGATACACAATGTTGGAGGCCTGTGTCAACCAAAGCGAGCGCTCTACACATACTCTCAATATTTATCAAATTTCAACTCTCCTGTATCTGTTTCTCTCCTCCCCCAACTTCAAAACATTCCTCATCCTCAAGCTCTCTTTCAGCCAACTTTAGTCCCTATGTGACACACACAAGCATCTCCTATCAAATGAACTAGCGTAACCACCTTAACTGGATTTAACATCCAACACTTAACTTCAACCATCTTGCATTTCTGTTGGACCACAACACTGTAAAGTGAATCATTAGACACGTTTCTCATCTCGAATGAACCATCTTCTACCTAAGCCTAAGCTCCGCTAGTTATAAATATAGATAAACCTCTTGTGTTTAAAGAAGATATAAAAACGCTACAACAAATACCAGAAACGCATCGTCTTCAAAGAAATTATCACCAGTAATATACGTCGAATTCTCCATTTTCCTTTCGCGTTTCAGATTCATGGCTCCACCGCCACCAGAATGATAAAAGAGAAATAATTGGAACACGGGTTTCGTCTATGGAGTTAAAAATTGCTAAAAATGGCCAAAACATTGCGAGTGACAGTGCAATACGATTTAATCACCACTGTTTATGGAATGAAGCTCGAAGTCATGATACATCACCACACCCAAAAGGATATATATATATGATCACAACCGCACACCTATGCCAAGCCTTCGTGGTCCACCAGCTCCACCGCAAAAACTCATAAGTTAGAAAGATACCTATACTCACCGTGGCCAAGTCACAAGACATGCATTGCAGATTTCCAGAAAAAAAGTCGTCACCCTCTTCAATTCAAAAGTGTGTTTACCTCCTCAGGAGTTGAACGGACGTAAGACCACACATAGTTGACCTTTTCAACTTATTTAACCCATTAGAATTTTTAAGGCCCTCACATGCGGAATAAAGTCACTACATAGCTTCATATCCACAGGTCTCATTACAAAATTGCACTCTTCTCATTCTCTCTTTGTCGTCATTTCTTGCCAGATACAAGCAGCAGGCACACATTTCATTTTCACATAACAATATAGTACTATTGTAGATGCAAACCGAATTTAATTTCACCTTATTTTCCTTTCACATTTGTTTCAGTCACAAGCGAGCCAATCAAGATGTTGCCACTTTTAAATATTTCCATGCACCCTCTCCTCCGTCTTCCTCATAGGACATTTTATTCCTCTGGACATCCCATGTACTTCATGAAACGCTTCATGGTGACCGACACAAATTTCGACGAAAGTTCGAAGGGTCGTTTTACGGCGGATCACGGATTGACCTGTCTCCGAGGGCTCTTGCATTGAGCTATTCTGGCAAAAATAGATGGTTAGTCAGGCCAGTAAGCCGCACTACCGGGCCGCCTATGCCGGGCCGACTGTAGTGCGCTACTTCTACGGTATCCGACAGGACATACGAATGTGGAAATCTCTTTTCACCCCGCACACAGGGATAATGAGTGTAGGCGATGTCTGTAAGGTGTTAATGCGTCAGAAGTGGGGTGTGTACTTTAATCAATGTGTAAATATTGAATATTATGCAATGGTGTTTAGTAATATGTTGCCTGGAGGATGAGTGTGTGAAGAATATGACCGCAAAAGAAAGGCGCAATATTAAAAATGGGAGGTAATTTCATCGTTCGAGTATGGGTGTACTCCTCGCTCATATATATATATATATATATATATATTATATATAATATATATATATATATATATAATATATATTATATATATATATATGATATATATTATATAATATAGTATATATATTATATTAATATATTTATATATTATATATATTATTATATTATATAGCTATATATATATTATAATATATATATATATATTATAATATATTATATTATATATATATATATATATAATATTATATAATATATATATATTATATATATATATATATATATATATATATATATATTGGGTTGGCGTCGTCTTGCAATATTCTTATGCAAAAATACAGTAAGAGCAGAATATCTGTTCAAAAGTCAAAACTTACATCACACTTGGTAAAACTTTCATTCAGTGAAAACTTAAACAATTAAATTTCTCTTTTTAACTACCACAAGATAAAAAGTGAAAAGTTTTCAGAAATACATGATTGTATTATATAATATATATATAATATATATTATATTATATATATTATATATATATATATATATATATATATATATATATATATATATATATATATATATATATATATATTATATATATTATTATATATATATATATATATATATATATACTGTACCTGTCCTCTGTAAGATCTATCAGATTGCTTTGAATGATGGGATTCTAAGCTCTTATTACTCTCTGAATCTGAATCTTGGTGGGATTCATACATGGATATTGGAGTATCTCGACCAGCAACCTGAAATAATTTATAAAAAAAAAGATTCAAAATGAAGAGCATTTCATTTAAAAAAAATAAAAAATATCCTCCTGTATTTAAAGGCATGAAAATAAGATAAAAGTAAGCGTACAATACTCAAAACAAGAATTTCCTCATAACATCAAAGTTAACATAAGAAACAACTTCAAATGACTCAGTCTGTAAAGACATAGGGCTCTTTTAGATGTTTCTAATAGTTAGTCTTGGGCTTTCAATTGTCAGTTTACTCCTGCAGCTGTTCTAGTTTCATCTGTCATGTTTTGCATGGTTCTTTCCTTGAACTTTTCAACATTTAACAGAGCCTAATATGACACCTTCTTTCTCCAATTATTGTCTATCCTTCTGATTGTTTTTTTTTTGCATGGTTTTTTTCCTTGAACTTTTCAACATTTAACAGAGCCTAATATTTACCTTTTTTTTCTCCAATTTATTTTTTTTATCCCTTCTGTTTTTTTTTTTTTTTTTTTTTTGCTTCAGGCTGAATGTTGGCTTGGCTTGGAGTGATTTTAATTTGGCTGCATGTGCTGCTTCTTTTTTTATTTGCACTAGGCTTGATTTTTATGGTTTGGTCTATCTTTTTTTATTTTGTTTCAAAGATATAATTTCTCTTCTACAGATTCTAAAATTCTAAAATTTAAGTTTAAAAAAAATTGATTTTCTGGAGGGTGGTTAGAGCTTGCCCTTAAGACTTTTAGTCTTTAATTCTAGGACGCGAAAACAAATTCTATTTCGGCTCTGAAGGTTAATACCAGCGGGTTGAGATATTGGGGCAGTAATATTGCGGTGATGTCAATTAATATTTAAATAAATTCACAAATTTCACTTGGGAGAAGAATTCGCAATTATTTTCCAGCTTTTTCTAACATGTGAGTAGCTGTTGTCTTTGCGGTCATTATTTAGATAGTTTTTTTTTTAAAATTTTCCACCTCTCACTGACATTTTATATCCATTAACTTTGTTTGCAATCTTATCCAATCATTCCTTTTCTGTCGCTACATGTAACCCCAGGCATGTATTTCTGTGTTCTTAGTTTTGTGTTGTTGTTGTGTCTAAGTTCTAAGTCTCACAGCCATATGTCATTGTAAGTAATACACAGCGCTCAAAATTCATTCTCTTTAAACAAAGAAAAAAATTTAACACAACGTTATTCAGTTTACCAATAACGATACAAGCTTTTTATCTTCTTCTTTCTTTCTTCTTTGGATTAAATTTGTCTGTTTACCATTTTAAGATAAAAGTTGTCAAGATAAGTATAAGTGTATTTAGCAACTTGTTCTAGCATAGAGTTGTTGACTTATTTGTTGGTAGCTATGAGCTTGTTAAACATTAGTTTAGTTTTGCCTACATTCATTTTTAATCCTACTGTTCTGCAAGCTAGCTCCACTGCACTATCATCCTTTGTAATTCATCAGGATCTAAAATGAACCAAAAATATATCATCAGCAAACCTTAAATTATTATAGAGGGTTCCATTTATATTTATACACACATCTTTCAAATTTAGTTTCCTGAATAATTCTTCTAATACCGCATGCAGTTAAGCAATTTTCGTGAAATTACATCTCCATCCATGTCTAGCTCCCCCTTTGATCTGTATTTTCTTACTCTTCAAATAATTTATACGTTGACGTAGCAATTTCATTTATGTATTTTAAAGTGTCTGTATATAATTTTACATCACCCTAACAGAGCTGATCACAGTCAAATTATGTTCTTTCATAGTCTATAAAAAAAAAGAAAGAGAGCCTTTTTCTTGTTATTGCATCTTTCAATCAACTGTACTTGAATGTGATCAGCTGTACAATAGCCACTTCAAAATCCCACTTGTTCTAAAGGCTAATGTTGGACCGTTATGTTAGTTACTTTTTAAGTAGCTTGTACAAACTAATTGGTACGCACATTTTTTAAGTCTTCTTTACCTCTTTTTTAATAGAGAAGTATTACATTGGTGGTCAGGGATTTTGTGTTCTTGAGGGCATTTATTTAGTCCTGTTCATAAAATTATTTTTACCATCATCTACCTCCTATCCCCAGATTGCGGATGAGGTGCGCAGCATACACCGGAACAGAAAAACAGAAGAAGAACATAGCGCAAGTCGAAAAGAAAGAACCCATTTACCGTCACCTATTATTAGTACGTCGATTGAAACTATCTTCAAGTCACTTTCCTCTGTTCAAGTATTAATAACGACTTAAATTACTGAAAATTCGACTAGGAAGAGCTTATTGAATGATTATTATTAGTTTGACAATACTAATGAAATACCTTCTCAATCGAGAGAAAAGAAAAACAACAATTACAATTGTCTCTAATTCCATCCCGCACTTTTCTACTCCATTAACAGTGATCCTATAAATCAAACAGGATAGACCTACCTCAACAATGTAACAAAGCTACAGTCACATCTAAATTAAATATATATATATATATATATATATATATATATATATATATATATATATATATATATATATATATATATATATATATATATATATATATATATATATATATATATATATATATATATATATGTTAAGATACAGATATATATAAATATATATATATATATATATATATATATATATATATATATATATTAAACATATATAGCATACCTCAATACTCACATAGGTGTTCAAATTTTTTGATGAAGAAAAGGAAGCGACTCGCGGATCCGGAACACATCTCCTTTTATTTTCAGGGGAAAGTTGTGGATGGCTTGGAGAGCCTCCAGTACTGGTTGATGGACTTAAATCTAACGCTCGTTTCTCTCCGCCTCCTCCAGTATTCGAGCTAATGCCACCATGTGGTTGCACTGTAACAGGTCTATGCACAAGAATATATATATATATATATATATATATATATATATATATATATATATATATATATATATATATATATATATATATATATATATATATATGTATATATATATATATATATATATATATATATATATATATATATATATATATATATATATAATATATATATATATATATATATATATATATATATATATATATATATATATATATATATATATATATATATATTTATATATATATATATATATATATATATATATATAACTTAGGGGTACAAGATAGTGTGAAAAGAATTAATAAAGTGAGGAATGAACGTATTAGAGAGTCGTGGGGAGAGAAGAAAGGGGTAAATGAGAGAATAAATGAAAGTATGTTGAGATGGTTTGGTCATGTGGAAAGGATGAATGAAAGTCGGTTGTTGGGCGGATGTATAGTGGAGAGTGTGTTGGGAACCGACCGGCTGGGAGACCGAAGAGAAAGTGGATTGAGTCGGTGAACGAATGTCTCGAAGGAGAGAAATGTGAGTTTGGCAGAGGCGAGAATAAAGGTGCGTGATAGGAGAATGGTGGGGTTTTGTATGGGGCATGCTTGTGGTCCACCTGGGCCAGGGGATGAACCCTTACATTGACGATTACCATAGTGAGGGTCCGTCGTGTCCCATGATGCTCTAGGGTGGATTTTCTGTCTGTGACGAGCTCTCAATTTAACAATGGTACAGAGGGGGCGGTAAGGCTGGGCTTTCTTTCGACGCGTTTGTCATGTTCTCCTACCGCTTTTCTTTTCTGATGCTGTACAGCACCTTATCCCCAATCTTGGGGCAAAGAAGATGATAAGAAATAAATAAAATATATCTATATATATATATATATATATATATATATATATATATATATATATATATATATATATATATATATATATATATATATATATATATATATATATATATAGTACCCTCAATTGTAACTATTCGCAAAAATTTTAAATTTGTTTTTATGTTTAAACTTATGCTAAAACCAGAGCAAGCAAAAGTTTTGCATAAGTACTAGGGACTTAGTTAAAAAAAAAAAAAAGGCCAACAACCTCACATGTGTCTAATATTGTTTTTTTTATGATGTTCTTTTTTTAAGAATTTTAGTAATATATATATAATATATATATATAGTATATATATATATATATATATATATATATATATATATATATATATATATATATATATATATATATATATATATATATATATATATATATATATATATATATATGTTATATTCTTTTTATGCAATCATATCCTCCACATTATTCAACCTATTTACAGTCGACTCTCTCAACCACAAACAGATCAGATAAACATAAGTTTCGTGGTCTGTTTGTGGTTGTGAGAGGTCAGCTGTGAATAACTTACGCGGGCGACATTACCATAGCCACTATACATCAGAATCTAAACACTGCCACAAACCTGACAGCAACAATACATCAATTACATAATCAACACTAAACTTACAATCAGACAATAGAAAATGTCCGCCTCACCAAACAAATCATCAATCACCTTATCAAAAACTGACCGCCAACTTCGGCAACCATACACGCCCTAATTTAATAAAACACGTTCACACCCTTCAACAAACTCCCAAAATCCTCGGAGTAACACTTGACGCTCCTCTCACCTTTACAAAACACCTAGACAACAATTTCGTCAGCAAACAGGGAAGTGAATATATTAAGTAAGAACCATTGCCGGCAGACTTCACAAACAAAAAACAGACATCCACCATATACAAACAATACACACGTCCTATTCTTAACTACGCCTCCCAAATTTGGCATCCACTACTGACTAAAAACAACAAAAACTCCAAACAACACAAAACAAAGCACTACGAATCAACAATATGTACATGTACATCAACAACACTACAACACTTACACAAAGAAACCAAAATACTACCCATAGATACGCACTTGGATATGATAGGCACACAATTCTTTACCACAACTCAAACACCCCAACATCCATGCAATGCTGCCCTCTCCAATCCCACCCACCATAGACTTAGACAACCTCTTCTTCACCAGCTCTACAAACAAATCCTAAACAACATCCCACCTCCACTAAACAGCACATCATTCACCAAACAAATCTACACAACACTAACAGAAAACTACCTAAGAAGCAGATCACCAAATAACATATTAAACAAACATCCATCAGAAATGGGACCAGAATTCAATTCCCTTCCAAGAACTAGCCAGTCATCCTTGGCCAAATTAAGATGCGGCCACCACCCAAACCTACAATATTACAAACAAGACTCAAACTCAACCAAACCCCTACCAATATCAGTTCAAATTGTAACCAGGTCCCGGAAAACGTATCCCATTTTCTACTCACCTGTCAATCTAACTCTCTACCCAAAGCAATCTGGAACATTTCTGCCGTGGATGATCTGTGGATGAGGCCGGTTGCGGAGGCGGGGTATTTGGATTCGGTATGGCAGACTGCAGACGGGATGGTCAGGGGTGAGAAAGTAAGCAAAAAAAAAAAATAATACACACACACACACACACACACTTACGAAGCAAATTCATCATTTTCACAGCTTGAATCCAAGGAGCATTTTTGTTTCTTGTTCGAATCTTCAGTTTCCTGAAAAGAAAATTTGAAACAAATTTAGCCAATAAAAATAAATAAACGTATGAAATTACTATATATTTAAAAAATTGGATGGAACACAAATATATCATTTTACCCCATATCTGCTACGCTTAATGCCGGATTTTAAGCTCTGAGCTTGTTCTAATGCTGCAACTACTGCTTGAACGCTTGTAGGATCTTTTATAGATTCACATCCTGATGTAGTAGTAGAATCCAAGACAGAGACTACTGAAGATATATCAGGTATTCTGTGTATCAAATATAAGGATTTTATTATATATATATATATATATATATATATATATATATATATATATATATATATATATATATATATATATATATATATATATATATATATATATATATATTATATATATATATATATATATATATATATATATATATATATATATATATAAAATTATATCAAGTTCTCTAATTAAATATTGGTATTTTTAATTAAGTTCAAGGGTTCAGCTAATGAGTTACCTTCTATAAATATAACAATTTCATTTGAACTAAATAAAGAACTGGTAAGACTCACCTTGTAGAAGCCGAAGCTAAGAAACCAGACGCAATAGAAGAAGAAGAAAAGGGGGAAGAGGGATGAGAGGCTAATGGAAGCATTGGAGATGTTGGAGCTCTTCTTGCTCTCACAACTGGTTTGGAATGACTTTTCAACCTAACATTTGGCAATATTCCAGAACGAATGTATTTTTCCTGTCCTATAGTTTCAAGAATTTTTATAACCATTAGTGAAGCTTTCACACAAAAAACAAAAACTTATTTTAATTGTAATAAAATTATTAGCATTTTCAATATATCTAACAAACTTTTGGGTCAGGAGAAATAGTACATTGTTTCTATCACCTATTACTTATATCAAATAAAGACAATTATTTCAAAATATATATATATATATATATATATATATATATATATATATATATATATATATATATATATATATATATATATATATATATATATATATATATATATATATATATATATATATATATATATATATATATATATATATATATATAATAGCAAGAAGGCGGCTGGCAAATTAAATCATTGGTGGATGTAAAGGAACTAAGTCTTGAGTGTGCAAGGATCTTAAATGACGGTATGTTGTTACCGTTAATGTATAGTAGTGAGACTAAGGCCTGGAATAAGAGGTATATCAATATAGAGGTAGAGGTATAGGTACATTGTGCTCAGATGAACAATTTTAGGGGCGTATTAGGAGTTAAAAGAATTGATAAAATGAGAAATGAACTATGTGAGAGATGAGAGAATAAATGAAAGTACGTTGAGATGGTTTGGTCATGTGGAAAGAATGGATGATAGTCGGTAGGTTAAGCGCAGATGTATAGTGGTGAATGTGCTGGGAATCGACTGGCCGGGAGACTGAAGAAAAAGTGGATTGAGTCAGTAAAGGAATGCCTGGAATAAAGAAAATGAGTTTAAGTATAATGAGAAAAAAGGTGCATAATAGGAGAGGGTGAGCAGGGTTTTGTGAGGGGCATGGTTGTGGCCCACCTGGGCCGAGGGATGAACCCTACATTGACAGGATGCTATAGTGAGGGTCCGTCGTGTTCCCGTCAAGCTCTAGGGTGGATTTTCTGACTGCAACGAGATCTCACTAAAAAGTATAAAGGGGGTGCTAAGGTTGGGTTTTTTTCCTCGACTTATGTCATATTCTTCTACTACGCATCTTCCCCCCAGCCTTGGGTAGAGAAGGTGGTGATGATGATGATTATATATATATATATATATATATATATATATATATATATATATATATATATATATATAAGAAATAGATAAATATATATATATGGATATAGTATATATATATATATATATATATATATATATATATATATAGGAAAACGGTAATGAGGGGTAGTATGGAGGGTTGCTGAGTGGAGCAGGAGCATCAATATGTACATACATTGGGGGATTTAAGGTAACATTTAGGCAAATGTTATTCATCAAAGGATGAAGAACCAAACATTTGGCTGAATGAAGTAATTTAAGGGTTAGGGAAACTTTATTTTTCTTAACATTAATTATGTTATATTTACTCTCTTTCAGGGAAAGGGATCGCAAGCCCCAAAGTTATCTTCAATATTAATTTAAAAATATATTTAAAGAACACTGAATTAGAATTATGTTTAGTTATAGCTATATATTTAACATAAGGGTTTATTTAAATACTGAGAAAGAGTGGGGGAGCCATCTCTGGAAGTAAGATTGTGAGAATCATAACTAAGTGATATACATGGGTATGTGGGCGCCTTTTATATTTGTGTGTGTTGCAAGTTTCCTCAGTTGGGAACCTGTTTCAGTAAACCATAGTGGTACTTGATGTTCCTTGTAAGTTTCGAACATTCTGTATAGCTAGACTAAAAAATGTAGGATCTGTGATTAAAACAATACAGAGGAAGTTGAGGGAGATGAAAAAGAGAATGAAGAGGAGGAATAAAACGCCATAATAATAATAAGTAGAGAAGAGAATAAAAGAGCAAGATAACTGTGAGGAAAGTGAGGAGGAAGAAAGTGTAGGGGTCTCTCCCAAAATGGAAGATATCAGTGATGATCAGGCATGTGAAAAGAGAAGAGATACCAAAAGTCAAGTTAGGCGAAAGATGAAGGATGATTGACAAAGAAACCAATAAAACCATAGAGGTGAGAATTTGAAATAGAGCATGTAAAGGCACTACTAGCAGAAGTGGAGTGATAGTTATAATATAGAAAATCTGAATAATGGAGAAAGGACGTGGTTGGATCTGAACATAAATAAGGAGTTCTGTAAAATTCCAGAAAGCGAATAAATACTCTTGGTAAACCTAATGATGAAAAAGTGATGTTGGCAAAGTTGAAAGAATTAGATAATTGGAAGAAAAAAATGAAGTTTATGAAGAAGTACAAAAAGAAGGTCAAAAGATTGTTCTACAAGATTGTTCTAAAAGATAAAAAATTTGAAAAGCATTTGTAAATCAAGACTAGTTGCCAGAGGATTTGAAGAACAAAAGATTGATGAAATGAATGACACACCAACCTGTTCGGCTGAAGTATTAAAAGTAACATTTAGTATCAACATTCATATGTGTTGGGAGTGCAAAACGTTAGATGTAAAAACTGCTTATTTACAAGGGAAAGAAATAAGAGAAAAAAGTCTATTTGAAACCCCCCAAAGAAGCAAAGAGTAAAAAGATATGGAAGTTGCGTAAGACAGTGTATTGGCTAAGGGATGCAGCTAAAGCTTGGTATTTATAGAGAGTAAGTGTGGTAAAAATATTAGAAGATTTAGAAGGGAAGAGAAGTAAAATCGAACCAATGGTGTTTTATTGGACAAAGAACAATCAAGGGATCATGTGTTCGCACGTTGATGACTTTTGTTATGGAGGGAATTGAGAATTTCAAAAAACGTTAATAAGCGTATTAAAGAATAGGAATAAAGTAGGGATAGAAGTAGAGAGTTCGAATAGGATTAAGGTAGGGGTAGAAGTAAAGAAGTTCAAATACGTAGGGGTAAATATTGAACAAGATAATCATATAATGATAAATCAAATAAATTATATAAAAGGGATTGAATGTCCTGAAAGAAAAAGATTTAAAAAAAAAAAGAGAATTCTCAATGAGGAGGAGATGACTGAATACAGAGCATTAATTGGAAGACTGAACTGGTTAGCTCAACATACCAGACCTGATTTAGCAGTGGAAGTAAGTTTGATGACTAAGAAATTTAAAGAAGGTAGAACATCTGACATTTGAAAGGCAATAAAAGTGGTAAAAAAAAATGGAGGTAATAATAGCATTAGAGAGACTGGAAGGAAAGACCTGAAGATTGAGGTCTATGCTGATGCTTCGTTTAATAATGTGGGAGATGGTAATTCAGAAACTGGATACATATTATGTATGAATGATGAAAGAGGTAATAGATGTCTGTTATTGTGGAAATCGAAGGTGGCAAAAAAAAGAGTAGCAAATTCAACAATAGAGGCAGAGGCTTTGAGTTTGGGAGAAGCTGCGGAAAATGCAATCTACCTAAAAAGTATGCGAGAAGAAATAACCAGAATAAAAAATATTGGGATTCAGATAAGGACTGATAGTAAAACATTTGAGAGCCATAAAATCGACTACAGAGGTATTAAGTAGGAGATTAAGGATAGATATAGCAGCAAATAAGGGAAAGAGGGGGAAAAAGAGAAGGCTATAAGATTGATGTATATATATTCTCTATTTATAGAACAGTAATGCTGAGGACTAGAATGGTGTTGCTGAGTGGAGCAACAATATGTACATACATTAGAGATTTAAGGTAACATTCAGGCAAATGTTATTCATCAAAGGATGAAGAACCAGACATTTGGCTGAATGAAGTAATTTAAGGGTTAGGGAAACTTTATTTTTCTTAACATTAAGTTATCTTTAATATTAATTTAACAATATATTTAAATATTTAAAGAACATTGAATTAGAACTACGTTTAGTTATAGCTATATCTTTAATATAAGGGTTTATTTAAATACTGAGAAAGGGTGGGGGAAATCATCTTTGGAAATAAAAATTTTCGTTCCACCCTATTGTATATGTTTGTGTGTGCTAAATGTTTCCTCAGTTGGGAACCTGTTTCAGTAAACCATAGTGGTACTTGATGTTCCTTGTAAGTTCCGAACATTCTGTAAAAGTGTTATGTAAACCCCCTATAAAATAAAACATACAATGTAATAACTCAATCAGAAAGAAGATAAACTTCAGCACCCCAGATAAGAGAAGATATAATTAAAAACTGTAGTGTAGAACTATCATCTTTATATTACAAAAATAGTTAGGCCTGGAAATGTATTCAAACAATATATATTAAATCAATGAAACTTACACCACTATAATTATATCAATTTATAAAAAATACTAACTAAATTTAACATTACCTAAAGGGTGTTTTCTCTGTCCATCATATGATTTCCGTGCTCCCTTGGCTTCTTTTGCTATTCGAGATGCGAATCCTGGGCTCACTACATCAGATGCAAAGCTATAAAAAGAAAATAAAAATTCTAATATTAATTTGAAAAAATTACATTTTTGATTATTTTACGAAGGAAATTGTTAATTAGTAATTACTTCCTTACTAACATCTCTATAAAAAATTATAAGAAAAATTTGTGGAGGATCAAGTAAAATTAAACTACTATTTTATATCTAGTTCGTGTATATTCAAATAAATTTTGTATTTCTTAAGTAGTCTTAACTCTTCTAATTCATTATTTATAACTTCTACATCTAATTACAGTTATGAACCAGTGGATGTTACACACAAGTCACTTGATATCTGTGCATTACAGCTTGGATCTTCCCCAATACAATTATCAGCTCAGAAAGAGAGAATTAGTTATTAGTAGTGATGAAAAGAAAGAGTCCAGGACTCTGACTCGAGGACTGGGCCATTTTTCTTTTTCTTTTTTAAATAATAATTTTGTACTTACATACATGCATAAAATTTAATATGCACAGGACTGAAGAGAGCAATGGCCTGTGAAACTAACTTAAACTAGTGCAGCAATCCTATTTTCCTAGACATACAGGTGTATGTTATGAAAGGACATGAAATAAACTAACTTTTCAATGACAAACAAAATATAAAGACGGATCAAAAATTGTTTAAGTAAAAACAATTTATAAATTAAATAAAATTCAAAGAAGTATTAAAACAAATTTACTATAATGTTGAACATGTTTAAAACAAGTCTTATATAAAGAATTATTGCATTTAGTTGCAGTTTCAAAAACTTACTCATTTCTACTTTCAATGAATAACCCAACCAATTCACCTTTTCTCGTTTAACATCCCCTATACTGCATAGTAGACCAATCTTAAAATCAAAGACTGGCCTCTAACAATTATCAAAAGACCTTACTTAGATTCAAAATGTCATGAAATTTCCGTGTTTGAAAATTTTAAAGTAGCAGGTTGTACATAAATGAAAGAAAAATTTGATAGATATATGGGACATAATGCATTGTTATTTCCACATGTTCTGGAATCCAAATGAAATATATATCTGCCATTCAACTCAGTAATTGATAAAAAATTGTCAAAATATTGATAAGACTATTTCTGTTGTCATTGATAAAGATAGAGAAATTATAAAATAGCTATCTTGGTGTGGTTTTGATTTAAATATATGAGAACTGCATATTGCATATAGTTATGCCATAAATACAGTATAAGATTGAAATTCATTATATTTAAAAAGCACAACCAGTGAACAAAATTATAAAACCACCTGCCTACAAAGACATTACAGGTAAAGAAAGATAAATTTTCTCTAAAAACTATTATTGAAGTATTATAGGTGTATTTCTTTTTGGAAGTGCTTTTTAAACTGCAATCAAAGTAAACATTACTTAAGTTGTAATTATAAGTTAAGAGGTAACAGCAATTATCTATTACTAAATAAAACAGTCAAGTCTTCAAAGAATTTTTCAATCTACCTACACAAGATAAGTAATTTGCAGTAAGAAAGAATCTGATCCATAATATATCCTGTATTAAAAATTCTATTTATAAAATCATGCTTTACAATCTTGCATGCACAGTGCATACATTAATTTTATGTTGTTAATGACATTATTAGAGCCAGTTTAAGGAAGTCTAATTTTCTACAAAGGAGAGCTCCAGCAGTCAAGAGCCCAGTAGACAATCTGATTGATCCTGGTATTGTTAGCATCAAGGATTGTGTACTGATCTTTGAGAGGAAGTAAAAACAAATCTATTCTTGGACCATGCGAGAGATTTATAAAGATATAATAGAATTTTTTCATCTGACTTCCAATTCTTATTTCCAAAATATTTTAAGAGTATTATTTGTTATTTATTCATTTTTTGTTTTTTTCAGCCTTATTTTTAATTTATTTAACATTTACATTTGGAGTTAACTATTGGTCAACATATATAGTCACAAAAATTTATGGCTCATCATGTCCAGGTGTGTGTATCAGGGTTGTACAACAAAATAAATCTTTATTCCTACTTTTTTTTTTTTTATTATATCGGGCTTTTTTGAGGATCTATTTTGGAGAAAAAAATAATCAATATTTGATTGTTTTTTGTACTGTCATTTAAGTATTATTTGACAAATAAATTAATAAATAGCTATAAAATTTACAAATTAAACATAATTTGGTAACAGACATTGTCTAATTCCCACTGCTGACATTGCATAATTGGTGAAACTTGTAAAGGTAAATGGTATATTGCTATTGTTACAGGTTATTGATAGTAATGACATAAAAGGACTATCTTTAGTAATATATTTAAATTTATATTATTTATTATTTAAACTTTGAACATTGTCACCATCATAATCTGAGTCTCTGGGAAGCTAGTAAGTTCACTACCAATAGTTCAGTAGTTGTTACCCAGAAACTAGGCAGGCTTGTACTGGATACCTCCCCAAGGAGCTGCCCACCAACCCACCAGGTCTGGGTTTTTATGGTAAAACCTGGGTAAAATTGGGAGATTTGGGAAAAAAAAATAAAGTTCACATGAGGGAGACCTTTTATAGGACAACTTATGAAAATGATACAATTGGTTTTGTTAAGTAAAAAATTTAAACCACAGGTCTCTCTGATTATTACACTAGTGAATATAAAACTTTCTGAATTGTTTAAGCAGATATCTGAAAACCTGGATCAGATCACAACTTTTCATATTTCAAAACGAAAAAAAATTTTCATATTTCAGAATCTGCTGGGATATACCAAAAATTATTTAAATAAAAATGTGTATCTCTCACCAACTAAAGAAGCCCTGGAAATTTCATGATGATCTGAAAACCAGGATCAGATCACAACTTTTCATATTTCAAAACGAAAAGAAAGTTGAGTTCAGAATTAGTCACTGCTGGGATCTGGTTTCAAAAATCAAAAAAAGGTTCTGCATTTTTTTGGTCATTTCAACAAAAGTTGTAGGACGAGAATCAAAAATTGTCAAAGTTTTTCAATAATGAAAATACAAAGCAAATCAATAGACACAGAAAAAAAACCTGAAATCTACATCTAAAGGGGTCAGAAAAAGATGGCTTGCTTTATATTTGGTCAAAATCAGGGTTGGTGATTTTTTTGAAATTTTAAAAATAAAAAAACAGATTTTGTTTTTTTTCAGCAATAAATTGTCTTTTAATTAGTTTTGATAAAATTAGTAAATAATCCTAATTATTACCTAATTAATAAGTTTAGTAAGTATAATTATTATTTAGTTTAATTAAGTTACTTAAATTATATATATACACTGTATAATATCTAAGTAATCTAATTTTATTTATTTCTTTATTGAAAATAATTAGAAACTACATTGATGAATTTGCTTATTATATAGATGAAATATACTTATCATTAATCAGGTGATAACTAGTAATAATTATTAAAATTTAAATATCAATAAAAATAATTTTTCTTAAATTAGCTAAAAGAATATTGCCTGCCCTGCTTCATCAGTTTATTCTGAGGCTTTTTTCAGAAGCGGGTAATATGTTTGAGAAGAGATCATGTTTAACTCCACAACATGGAGCAACTTATTTTCCTATACCACAAACATTTCAAAATTCATACTTTTATATAAAAACAGAATCTTTATAATTTTTGATTAAATCAGTAGTTAATAATTTAATTTGAAGTAGTTACGATAATAATAATAATAATAATAATAATAATAATAATAATAATAATAATAATAATAATAATAATAATAATAATAATAATAATAATAATAATACCTTGCAGAAATTTTATTTATCACCAGGTCTAGATTCTAGAGCAGGATTGGCTCTGGTTCAAGTTAGAAGATGGTTTCATCTAATCTTGATGGAAAAAATTTGAAGGTCATTTTATCATGATATTTGTTAACATATATCAATTTTCTAACCGTTGTCTTTCCTAAGCCCCATACTATTCAAGTCATCAAGTCAAGTAACCAAGGTTGAAATAGTATTCATTTATTTTCATTTATTGAAATCTTTCAGCCATCATTAGTATTATAATCTTTTTATATATTTCTAGAGATCATACATATTTTCTATAATTTCTGCTTTTGCCATTATCTCCGAAGTCTTTAATTTTAGTAGTTAAAAGGAGATAATTCATATTTATTTGTGGCAATCACCTAAGCAGTTAGTACGCAGTTGACGATTCACGGTTGGACGATCTTAATATTTATTGGGATTATAAGGTCAGTGTTACGTATTATTTATCTTCTTAAATTCGTACTTATAAATCGCATACATAATACCATTTAATAAATTACTTTAATTCACAAATTAATAACATGGATAATTTATTATCTCTAACAATGTAATGTACGTACATTACAGACGTCCATATTCTGTCAGTTCTATCTATAGAAGCTTTCCTGAGGATCTTTATTACTTGGGAAATTGTCTTGAAAAGTCCCCTCCTAAGAAATTACTGTACAATTAAAGGGTTAGTTTTATTTGGCATTTTCTTAACTTAATTTGTTAAAAAGAAAGTGAAATGAAATAAATATTATTTATTTATTTCATTTCACTTTAGGGTCCCATTCCTGGGCTTGTGACAAGTATTCCCAATCCAGGGCTTAAGACATCCCAATCCAGGGCTTGTAAGAACATCCATAGCCTGGGCTTGTGTGTGGATCTCCATCTTTTAATACATCCCAAGTTTATCCAGTATCTAATGGAATTCGCTCTGCTGGATCTTCTTCCTGACTTCTCCCATATCCTCTGCTTCTATCATCAATGAACTGCATATCACATCAATGAATCTACTTTATTAGTCTTTTGTACAGTTATTTGAAGGAATTAATTACCTTCCTAACTTATAATTTAAACAAGCTTTGTTCTGGACGTTTATGTCCCTTAATTTATAATCTCTTTGTTCTGGACGTTTATGTCCCTTAATTTATAATCTCTTTGTTCTGGACGTTTATGTCCCTTAATATTAATCTCCTTGTTTGGACGTTTATGTCCTTTAATAATTTGTCTGAATACTTGGTGTTAGACGTTTAAGTTTACACTTCTTTCGTTATCATTTTTGTTTTGGACGTTTATGTCCCCTTTAATTAATTCGTTGCACAATATTCGGTGTTAGACGTTTATGTCTACACAGTTTTCGATTCTTTTC
>JABUQX010032023.1:52500-72500 GCA_015478945.1 Trachelipus rathkii
AAATGTGAGTTTGGCAGAGGCGAGAATAAAGGTGTATAATAAGAGAGAATGGCTGGGTTTTGTGAGGGGGTATGGTTGTGGCCCACCTGGGTCAAGGGATGAACCCTTACACTGACGATTTACCATAGTGAGGGTCTGTCGCAGTCCTGTGGAAGCTCTAGGGTGATTTTTCTGACTGCGACGAGTCCCTTACTAAATAATGGTACAGAGGGGGGGGCTGGGCTTTCTTTTCCACTTTTTGTCATTTTCTTCTACTGCTTTTCTTCTTTCTGATGCTTGTTACGCCCCTTCCCACCAGTCTTGGGGGAGAAAAAGGTAGATAAAAAATATATATATATATATATATATATATATATATATATATATATATATATATATATATATATATATATATATATATATATATATATATATATATATATATATATATATATATATATATATATATATATATATATATATATATATATATATATATATATATATCATGTATGTATATATATACCATGTATATATATATATATATATATATATATATGTTAGGGATGCAATCGATCTCCGGTTCCGGCTTGGCCGGAGTTCCGGCCTTTTTAAAGATCTCCGGCTCCGGCCGGAGACCACTAGTCTCCGGCTTTCTCCGGCCGGAGACCTATATTTTTAAAGGTAGTTTTGAAAATAAAAATAGTTTTAATTCATTGAAAGTAATAATGAGACATTTAATGAAATAAATTTATTTAGAAATGTAAAAAAAATATTTTAGTATTTTTTTTTGTTGTAGTGATAATATTAAGTCAAACTAATAACTAATATTATAACTATAATAAATATATAATAATATGAATAGGCCTATATGACACCATTTACTAAATTTACTAATTATTTTGATAAACAACTTAAAATGGTTTGATATCCAAAATGACAACCCCAAACAAAAAATACACTTTTACAAACAAGCTTTAAAAATGCAATAATACAGATAAAGAGTTAATTAATTGAAAATATCATTTAACTCTTTACATATCTAATTAAAAAACTCAAATTGTATGATATATATCCCTAATCTTTTTTAAATTATTAAAGAGCTTTTTAAGTTTTACAACTTTAAAAACATTTTAAAAATATATATATATATATATATATATAAAGAGAGTATATAGTATAGTATATATATATATATATATATATATATATATATATATATATATATATATAATATATATATATATAGGCATGTAATTACTAGCTGTTATCGATACTGTATAGCGTAACACAATAGAATTTTTGAGAAAATTAAATTATATTGTTAAGCACAAAGTCAGTGAAAGGAAAGTTAAATAGCTTATGCATTGCTATTTAGGTAACCATTTTCTAATATTTAAAATCAAATGATCTTAAATTATGATGAAGAAACAGGAGCTGATCAGCTATCGTTGGAGAAAGACGATTCCTTTTACTTGTAGAAATATTTCCTGCTTGTCTAAACATTCTCTTGCTAAATACACTTGAAGGTGGACCAGAGAGATATTTCCTAGCTTGATTCAGGTAAGATGCAATCAGATAAATAGCTTTTCTTTCTTTCCACTATAACAGTAGATCAGCATCCATTTTCGTTCCATAAGTGGTGCAGCAAAATATTTATCCACAGTAATTTGAATTTTCTAATTCATGCTGTTTTCTCTCACTGCTGTTTCTACGTTTGCATTTTTTAACTTTTTTTCCTTTGATCAGTTCCACTGGTTTGATTGTATCTAAATATTCTTCATTTTCTTCTAAACGATTTTTCTTGTAACATGTCATCAAAGCACTTCTCCAGAAAAATGAATGGGTTTCATCAATATTTTGTTGCTTACTTTTCAGATTCTTCATGTGAATTTGGTAAGACTGATCATTTTGATCATCATTTTGTCCATCAGAATCTGAACTTAATGTAATTTTTTAGCTTTTATAAAAGTTTTACCTCTTCTTTGAGCATAAATTTGTTTTATTCTGATCAGTAATATCAAAGGGAGCTAATTTAAATGTGGATTTAGAACTGTTGTAAGTACATAAAGTTTCTTCTCTTTAATATTACCAACGTTTAGTAACAGAATTTAAAAGTTCATCTTTCATAGTTTTTACACTGCTTATCCTTCCAAGTTTTTGCTAAATATTTTGCAATGCATTAACTGCGGTATTACAAAAGATATATCTACATCATCATCACTTGCTCTTTTAGTTAATCAAATGGTTGTAGCAACCTAATTATATTATACATTAGAGAAAAGGGATTTACATTTAAGATCCTAGATCCTCGAAGGGATTCCAAAATTCTCTAATACTTGCAATTTTTGCTCTATGATCCTTTGCAGCATATAAAATGAATCAACTTGTTTCCACATGTTTGATAAGCTTGTGTATTGGCAAATTAGATTTTGAATTTCCGTTAATTTAGTTGTAGTAATTATGATCTACTAAAATGACCTACAATTTTCCTACGATAAAGTAATTAAATTTTTAATTGATTTTTTGAGAAAATATAGCATCATGTATTACTAGCTGTAAGGAATGAATAAACATGTCTCATTTATAACACCTGTCGCCCTCATACCTTTGTAATGTTTGGTGCGTTATTCAGGTCTTAAGACAACATGAATATTTTATTTTTTAAATCCCAGCTTTTAAGTATTTCCTCACTTTTTAGACATATATTTTCTGCTGAATGAGAAACATTAAAACTACTGATTTGTAATGTTCCACTCTTCCTTTGAAAATCTTTATCAATCCAATGCCCTGACATACTTAAAAAGCATTGTTATATGAGCAAGTCCAAATATCTGATGATAATGATATTGCTTGAATTTCTTGCAGCTGAAGTGTTATTTGTTCTATACCCTTTTATATATTGCTTGGATAATCTCTTCTTAAAAGTACCCCCTTGATGGAATATTATATTGTGAACATACTTATTTATTAATCTCTTAAATCTAATGTCTTCAACAAAAGAAAATGGCAGATTGTCCACAGCAATCATTTCCCCAATTTTGAAATGAATTTCTGTGCTTTTTCTATCATTAATGTCACAAATCTTTGTTTTATCAGTTATTCAAACAGTGTAGGCTGAAGAACTCTTTTTAATAGAGGTAGAAGTTGATGATATGGATGGACATGAATCATCATCTGCTGTGTCTGTGATATCATGTTTTCTTTTTTGGGCCACTTTTCCTTGAATATCTCAGATATTTCTTTATCTTCAAATATATGGCTTTATGTTTCTCAAAATGATCCAGTAAAGGTTTTGATATAATATTATGAACCTTTCTTTGGGTTTCCTCTTGATATAATGTATTCCCAATAGCTACATCACCTAAGGAGTTATCTCTCTTCAAGGAGTGCAACTTGTAAGAAGGCCATTTGTGATCCTGACTATAAAGGTGCACAGATAATTTACGCCAGAGTCAATCCTCATATATATATATATATATATATATATATATATATATATATATATATATAGAGAGTATATATATATATATATATATATATATATATATATATATATATATATATTTATAAGGACTACAAATGAAAATTGCATTCTCCGGCCGGAGACTCCGGCCTCCGGCCGGAATTAAAATTTTAATTCTCCGGCCTCCGGCTCTCCGGCCTCCGGCCTGCGGATGTTATCTGCATCACTAATATATATATATATATATATATATATATATATATATATATATATTATATATAAATATAAAAAAATAAATAATAATAAAAATAAAAAAAATAATAATAATAATAATCAGATCATGTGAAATGTAATATTATATGCCCTAGAGCACTAATTAAAACTTTATTAAGTACTAAACTCAACTTTATATATTGTATACCTCTTTTAACATATTGTATTTACTGTATTTTAATGCTAAATACCCTAGAAAGACTTGATATATATGAAAAATAAGTAATTTAAAAAACAAAACAAAAATTTTGGCCTTGTGCCTTTTTTTAAAAAAACGTGTTTTTTTTTTTTTAAAAAAACGATTTTTTAATCCCAACCCTATATATATATATATATATATATATATATATATATATATATATATATATATATATATATATATATTTACACACACATATATATATATATATATATATATATATATATATATATTTAGTGATGGGACGATTAAGTCTTTGTCAAAATCATTTTTTTCTCAATCATCATCGTCATCATCAATTTTTGCTGATTAATTGAACAAATATTAAGAATTTTGGATAATATTAAAACTCAATAATATATATATATATATATATATATATATATATATATATATATATATATATATATATATATATATATATATATATATATATATATATATATATATATATATATATAAATATATCTTATGGTATGTATGACATTCCAGTGCCTAATGGTTCGATTTTCTGTTCTGCATTCATATCCACACTCATCCTCCAGACCATTTTAGAGACACCACCTTTTATCCACATATCATATACACATACTTATATCCACACTCCTCTTCTAGACAACATCTTACAGACATCCCTATCCCTTATATCCCTATGTGTGGGGAGAAAAATTGTCCACATTGTATGTCCTGCGTGTCATAGAAGGCGACTAAGGGATGGTGGTAGTTAGGTTGGCTGCCCACTACCACTTATCTTTTGCCAGGAATGCTAATGCATGCCTCGGAGGTCGTGATCGCCGTAAGTGGCCTTCTATCTTTTGGCGAAAATGTTTGAATCATATGGGTACATGGAATGTCAGAGGAATAAATGTTGAGGAGAAGAGGAGAGAGGTGATGGATGTATTTAGAAAGGGCAAATTTGATTTGCTCACTGTGACTGAAACAAAGATGAAAGGAAACAGTGAAAATGAGTGGTGTGGTGTAAAATGTGTTTGTGATGGTGTGGAAAGGAATGAGAGGGGGATAGAAAAATTTGCAATTCTGATGATTAAATTCTAAAGATTAAATTAGAATTTGCAATTCTGATGATTAAATTCTAAAGATTAAATTAAGTTTTAAAAGGTTAATATTGTTGTGGTTGCGACATATGGTCCATCTGAGGGTAATGTTGAAGAGTGCAATTTTCTGGAATAATCTGAATGATGTTTTGGATGGGATGAGTAGGAGATTCAGTTCATTTGCCACAAATCTGCCCACCCAAGGATTTTCTTGTAGTCATCACCCCCACTCACAGGCATAGCCCTATTCAAAGAGGGGGTGTAGTACGCTCAAAAGTTCACCCTCTAGGGCAAATTATGCATATAGGCACAGACACAGGCTTTAAAGTGAGGAGATTAAAATTCAGCAGAAAATACAGAAGATGGAAGAGAAATCCACAGAACAGAGATGGTGGGAAAGCAGGAAGCACCCCTGCGAACTAGCCTGGAGTTACCAATGTCAACACCAAACTCGTGCGCAGATACGGCACCCCTTGTGCTACTAGGGTGTGGTAATGGTGGTGGTATGCTAGTGATAAGTTCCCTCGAGCACCTGCTACTGCGGTACCTGTAGGATAGAGATAAAGCACCAACATCATCCCACAAAGATAGAGGGTTAAGTGAACTGGAAAGTATGGAACAGTTTATAAGCCTTTTGGCCTTTAGTTGACCCTGCCCAAAAGCCGGGTGAAACCAGAGCCCCCCCAGATATGAGAGCAGTACTCCATACATGGGCGGATGAGGCCCTTGTATAGCTGGAGCAGCTGAGAAGAAAAAGTCTCGCAGTCTAAACAGAACTTCGTTTCTTTGAGGCTGCCCTAGAAACCATTGTGATGTGAGGTTTCTAAGACATTTTTTTTGTTTATGTTTACGCCATGGATGTTTATATTGTCAACAGGAGAGACAAGAGAACCGTCGAAAGAGAGGAAAGTTAGGTGTTTTGGAGATTTGTAGAAGTTGGGTTTTTAAAGATTTGAATTTCATAAGGTTGAGACGACCCCATCCGGAAATTCTATCCAGATCAGCGAGAATAGAATTGGAAAGATTAAGACGAGAGGCAATTCTAGAAGTAAAAGAGGGAGCAGAATTGATAGGAGTTGAAGAATGAAGGGTCAAGTCATCAGCATATCTGTGGATAGAGTTAGAGGTGCAGGTGAGATCATTAATGAAAGGTAGGAATAAAGTAGAAGATAAGACAGAACACTGAGGAACACCACTATTGACAGAAAAAGAAGAACTTGCCCCATCAACAACAGCCGACTTTGAGCGATTTGAAAGAAAGTTAGACAAAAGCAAGCAAAGAGAAGGAGGAAACCTAAAGGAGGGGAGCTTGGAGAGCAGACGCCACACACTGCCTCAAACAAGCTATATGCCATGCCACCACTAAGTCTCCCCATAATTCCTAAGAGCGGAAAGATAAATAAGTTAGATAGGAAAGTATATTGCCAATAGACCACGAGCGCAAAGCCATACTGACGATCAGAATGAGTTTCCCGATGATCTAAGAAGTGAATTGAGAAGGGTTTCAAAGATCTTAGATAAAATACAAGTGAGCTATAAGACGAAGTTAGAATTATCAGTGTGGCTTCCTGTTTTTGGAATAGGTTGGACATGTGCAAGCTTCCAACACTGAGGGAAAGTGCTAGTAGTATTTAGACACAATATAGTTGAACGAGGGGCGGGGATAGCATGGAAGCACCCAAAACTCGGAGGAAGGAATGCCATCCGCCACCCACCTTCCTAATGCTGCTAATAGCCTATGCACCGATCAAATGTAATCACAGTAAGGCATAGAGCACTGGACAAATGTATCAAGAGGAATGCCAGAATTGTCCAGGGTTGAGTTAGAGGCTGAAAAGATTGGCCTTTTCAGTTGGAAAATTTGCAACAAAACAAACAGATCGAATAAGAGGAGGAAAGGCAGATTTATAGAAGTTTTTCTAGAGATGTTTTTGGCAAGAGGCCAGAAAGATTTGTCAGTAGGAGAACCAAGGAAGTTAGCGTACTTTCATTTGATGAGAGCCCGCCGTGCTTGTCAAAGAGTATCACTATAACGATTTCCAGCTGAATAAAAATTAGTGAGTGATAGGAGAACAAGAATTTCCCCTCCCCCCGATATTCACTCTCTCTAGCTTGAATGGCCAGAGAACAAGCACGAAGGAACCATGGATTATGAGGAAAGAAAGATTTAGCTGAAGAAATGAACCTGCTCAACCCATCAATAATTACAGCTCCCTCCTTATCTGAGAGAGAGAGAGAGAGAGAGAGAGAGAGAGAGAGAGAGAGAGAGAGAGAGAGAGAGAGAGAGAGAGAGAGAGAGAGAGAGAGAGAGAGAGAGAGAGAGAGAGAGAGAGAGAGAGAGAGAGAGAGAGAGAGAGAGAGAGAGAGAGAGAGAGAGAGAGAGAGAGAGAGAGAGAGAGAGAGAGAGAGAGAGAGAGAGAGAGAGAGAGAGAGAGAGAGAGAGAGAGAGAGAGAGAGAGAGAGAGAGAGAGAGAGAGAGTAGGAGAGAGAGAGAGAGAGAGAGAGAGAGAGAGAGAGAGAGAGAGAGAGAGAGAGGGAGAGAGAGAAAGAGAGAGAGAGAGAGAGAGAGAGAGAGAGAGAATTTTCAAAATATACTCTTTTTCACTCAATTATTGTCAAAATTTTCAATCATTGTCAACCTTTACATATATATATATATAAATATTTATATATATATATATATATATATATATAAAAATATATATATATATATATATATATTGAGATATTATTATATATATAATTTGCACCAATGATTTGTCTCTAGGAACCCTAATTCTCTTAATGATTTTCAAGCCTAAAATAAAAAATGTAATTCCAGTTTCTAGTAATAAAAAATTGTATTTTAAGAATCTTGGTTAGGCTCTAAGGTAATTAGGAACAGTGCTGCAATTAAAAATGCAGACTTTACCAAAATGTACTATATCTTGTAAAAAGGTAAAAGAATATGAAATTTGGAACATATTTAAAGCACAAAAACAGCTATAAACAACTATGAAATTAGGCTACCATACCAAATGTGATGTAACACTTAATAAATGTGGGTGCAAGTGGACAGTAGAAAACATGTTGATATAAATCAATATCAAGAAAATATCAAAATATTGAGGTATACCGAATTTTGAAAATTACGGCCAGAACCGAATTACTAATTTACTTGAGAAAACTTTACTGGGAGAGATTATTTATATAACCCATAGTCCATCTTTTAACAAAATATAATAATAGCCTTGTGTATTATTCATACAGTGTATCACATACCTACAGTATTATTTAAATAAATATTTAAATTAAGAAAAAAGGTTACAGCCTCTCAAATTTTGGCATTTTCCCATAGGGTTTTATTAAAAACTGGACGGGTTCGACACATCAGTTTAGGACTATCCTAATTAAGGTTACACAAGACGGTCAGTTTATATGTACCAAATACTTAACAAAACATATAACCTGAACTAGTAGGCCCTAAACCAAGACCTAACCTGGATGGATCAATGATGCCAAAACCTAGACCTAAACTAGATCCATCCAGGTTGTCTTGGTTTAGGACCCTACTAGTTCAGGTTATATGTTTTGTATTCTTAACAAATCTTTTGTAACCTGAATTAGATGGTCCTAAACCGATCTCGAATCCCATTCATTTTTTTTTTATAACCTTATGGGAAAATACCAAACTTTTTGAGGCTGTAACTTTTTTTCCTCAAGAGAGCATACGTAATATAATTTTATTATTTTCTTTTATTTTTTTAGAGTCTATCCTATGATTTTTATAAAATGTTTAGAGGTACTTATTGTAAATAATTACCCTGTGATTTTTATAAAAATCAGTGATGCCAGGTTCTGCTTTTAATGCCAAAGTGACCATAGTCCCGTTTAGGCGGACAGTCCCGCTTTTCGACCTGTCCCGCTTTAGGAATAAAAAAAAACCCGCTTTTTCTGAGAAGTCCCGTTTTCCAGAGATATCCCGCTATTTTTCCTTTTCAAATAATTATAATAAAGTTAATATAAAATTATAAATTAAAAAATAACATAACAATAATATTTATATATATATATATATATATATATATATATATATATATATATATATATATATATAGATATATATATATATATATATATATATATATATATATATATATATATATAGCGTCAAGCGGGGTGACGTGGACCACTTCAGGGCAACTTGGTCTCCGACTCTCCCCATGCACTTGGAAATTTTTTTTTGTAAATCACGGCCCTATAGTCGGGCATAAGCACAATAAAAAATAATAATGTAATTCTAATAATAAAAGTTTTATTAAAGTTTGAATAACGCCGAGTCAGCCTGACCGTGGAGGGGTGAAGCGGACCACCAGTGGGGTGACTCGGACCATCTGTTTAAATTACTCTTACGTATAATTAATTTTATATTTAATTTTTACTTAATATAATAATTATTTATCATATTAAAATTGGTATAAGTAATAAAATGTCAATAATGATAAATAAAATACGAATATGAAAATTAAGGTGGTCCGATTCACCCCTCTCCGCCTAAAAATTTTGACACTTTTTGAACTCGTTTTTTTATTAAAATTTCATTTTTTTAAAAATTTTCACTTAATATAAGTAACTTTATTACATTTAAATTAATTATAATAATAAAATGTCAATAATAATAATACATAAAATACGAAAATAATGTGGAACCTGCACCCCATCAATTTTTACGTGCGGGCAATCGACCAGTTAGGGCCCCGCTTTTTTTGCCACTAATACTGCTTGGATCAAAAATTTACTTTGCCAGTTTAAAGCTAACATACTGAACTGTACCACTGAAAATAATTAAAATCGATCCACAATTTTTCATTTTAGTAACGTTAAAAAAACTCACCTTTTTCAAAAGTGAAGTTCTATTAGCTAAATTTTGTACCCTAATTTCTAACATTTTTTAAAAATATAAAACTTTCTAGAATTAAATATGATCTAAATAAAACTTGTAGTACTACCGCGTGTCTATTAAATGAGCGAAAAAAAAATTTTTTTATTATTTTTTATTTTATTTAGAGTGGAACCGAATCACCCTCCTAAAGAGGCGGGCCGGTCACTCCGCCCGACGCTATATTATTCAATATGACATTGACAATATAGCTATATATAGGACGTTAAAAGAACTTCTTAATATAAATGTTCGAATTACATTTCTCTAAATTTCGCTTTAAAACGTCTATGTGTGTTTCTCAGTGAATTTCACCATCAATGCCCAATGATGTAGTAGTATCACTAGTTAACTATCGGCTGTTCAAGCTAACAAGGATTAAGGTGTAGTGCTTCAAATAATGTAATAACTATGTCTACTGCAAAAGGGAAGTGTGTTTTTAAGGAAAACCTGAAATCTATGTATCCTTTTATTCGCAAAACCTCAGAAAGTGACGCAAGGTGTGAAAATTGTAAAAGCGATTTCAGTATAGCCCATGGTGCAGGTAGTGATATCATCAAAGCATCTTAACACCAAAAGGCACAAGGCAGCTAATATCTCTGCATCTTCGAGCAAAGAAGTAACAAAATATTTCAAAAGAATGACACCTACTTCGAAGGATCTAGAGGTTATTGCTGCAGAAGGTTTGTGGGCGTACCATACTGTGAGAGAAAATCAAAGTTTTAGATCTGCAGATTGCGCCTGCAAGATTTTTAAGACATGCTTTGAACCAAAAATTTTCTTGTGCTGGAAGAACAAAGTGGGAAACAATTCTTTTAAATGTTTTTACTCCATATGCTGAGGCAGAACTACGACAACAAATAAAAGATGCCCACTGTGTAACACTTTTAACCGATGCGAGCAACAATGGATACATTAAATTGTTTCCCGTCATGGTTCGTTTCTTTCAGCCATACGTAGGAGTTCAGGTATAGCTCCTTGACCTTCAATCTCTCCCTTCAGAGACCTCTGACATCGTCGTAAATTATTTAATAGATTTAATTAAAATTATGACACATAAAAGTAGTTGGTTTTCAGGGTGATAATACTAAATTGTAATTTTAAATATGAAAGAAAAGTGGTGTAAATAACATTTTTGAAAGCTGAATAATCTTCTGGGCAGAGTTAATTGGAATAGGATGTTTCACTCATATTCTGCATAACGCAGTGTAAATGTGGTAGCGATTGCCTCCCTGTTGATGTTGAAGCTGCAATTGTAAAAATATATTCGTATTTTTAAATTTATACCGTTCGAGTAGAAGAGCTTAAGGAATTTTATGATTTGCTCGAGACTGGAGTGTAAAACAGCTCCTTGAGACCTCAAAACAAGATATCTTCCCTTTTTAATGCCTGCTATCGAAAGTGTTGAAACTCTTCCCTGGACTGAAATCATACTTTGACAGTCAGAGCTGATTTAAAGTTGTTTGAAAATGTTTGAAATTGCCGAAAAGGAAAGAGGTCTTCATTTCCTTTATTACCAGGTAGCTTCTCAGTTTAGGACCCTACTAGTTCAGGTTATGATATGTTTTGGTATACTTAACAAATCTTATTGTGACCTGAATTAGGATGGTCCTAAACCGATCTCGAATCCCATTCATTTTTTTTTATAAGAAAACCTTATGGGAAAATACCAAACTTTGAGGCTGTAACTTTTTTTTCCTTAAGAGACAGACAAATCATAATTTTATTATTTTCTTTATTTTTTTAGAGTCTATCCTATGATTTTCACAAAAATCTGTTTAGAGGTACTTATTGTAAATAATTACCCTGTGATTTTTATAAAAATCAGTGTTGCCAGGGTTCTGCTCTACCAAAAAAAAAGATAAATTTTTATACCACTTCTGTAAATTAAATGTATAGTTTTAATACAATATTTACATAAAAAAAGTCACCAAACAATTACCTGGATTTTTTATATTTTAAAGGTGTTCAAATTTCTTGGGCTTGCAAATGCAACATTTTTCATGTTTCCTATAGCTATAGTACATTTTGAATCTGCATATTTAATTATGAAAAAATACCAGCTATCCAGATTCTCCTAAACATTTACCAGGCCTAATTAGGAAAAAAAGCCAGCTCTAACATCATTACCCATAAGCTATATTCTGCATGTAGACTTACATATTTTTCCATCACTCACTGTTCACTTATCACTTAAAACTTGTCAAAATAAATACACATGCCGTAAATAGTAAAGTTACAAACAAAAAAAATAAACTTTTCAATTAATTTCACTACGAATACAACATTCAATTTACCATATCAAAAGAAACGTAGCCTACCAAGATTTATCAAGTATAAAAATTACCTGATTAAAACTTATATCTGAGAAGATTCAATACCCATTTCAATGTGAAGAAAAATGTTATATTACAGGAGATAAAGAAAATACCACAATAAAGAAATAAACAGTATATACACAATATTTTCTGAAAAATTCACAGTATTAAAACAAACACTTGAATTTCTTAGGCCCACAAGCGCGGCGTGAAGGCTTACCAAAACAAAATTGTTGCCATAAGAAAGGTTTTATTCTGATAATTTATATATTGTTTCTCTCTAGATGAGCAAATTAAGGTTCATAATTTTCTTCAATTAATAATGAGCTTATATTTTAAAGAAATTGCATTCCTGCGAGCAAATTCATACTAAAATTTTGAAGAAATTTAAATTATGATGCTTTTGGACTACTTTATGAAGCCTAGCGACGTCATTAATACAATAACGTTACATCAGGATTAATCGCTCATAATCAGAAAACGACATTAAATTGTTATAACTACCGGGAGGTAGTCTGTCATCTAGACATGAATTTGCAAGGGGAAGGGCTAATAATATAGAGTATAGGACTACAGATACATGGTGTTAAGAAATAAATATTGTATAATGTAATATTATGGCTTGAGTCTGCAATAAATATTAAATCTTAAATTTACTATATTTTTTATTCCGTTTTATTTTATTTTATTAACATTTTGGATAGTTTTGTAGAACTGGAACAAAGACTAAAGTCAACATTACTGTAGCATAAATTTTCTAAGTTAATAAAAATTTCTAAGTTCAGAAAAGTTAGGTTAAGATTCATGGATTTTTTAAAAAATGTGTTTAGTGGATAAGCCCTTTTGGCAATAATTTCCAGAAGCTTTGTCACTAGGAATTTTTTAAAAACTTTAACTTAACTGAATTTTTTGAAATTTAAAAATTTCTTTTCGAAAATAGAATCTTTTTTGGTCTCAAAACATGGTGTGGGTCTTTTCTCATTTAACCAACCTGACCATTAGAAAATTCGGTCTATATTATTTTTTTTTTTAATTTGTCCATTACTCTAAAATTAGGGGCTTTGGTTTTCTTAAATTCCGTAATCTTAATAAAAATTATAATTAAAGCTTATTAGTATAATTAAACATCTAATATAGATCATCTTTAGATTTCTCCATAATATCACATGAGCTTGGTTTGTGAAAATCGACCTAATTCTCAATAGTATGAGACATTATGTCTTGCGTTTTTCCCACAAGAAGCCCGAATCTACTCTGACTGTTACAGCCGGTGGCGGCGCAACAGGCGCGCATATGCATCGTTCGAGCCGTTTGCGCACTTTCTACGCATCAAAATTACAAAATAGAAGCCCATCTAGATCCTCTCAACTGATGAGGTCTCGAAAATTTTAAACCATAAAACGCGACGCTCTCTGCCACGCGACAGAGATATATCATCTTAGCTTTACAAACTTATTACAATTTCCTATCTATACAGATAATGTGTCTGGAATAAATAGGCCTTATCCAATATAGATTTTTAAGTGATTTATTACTGTAAGATTAAATACATTTTCTAATCAATATAAAGTAATATAATCATATATCACATCGTTCATTATTTGTCATAAAAGTAGATAAAATACTCTCCATAATAAGTGTTACTAATTTTACTAAGAAACTCGCAGCTAATGATATATATCATTAATTGTCTAGACAGTATGACATACAATACCAGGCAGCGCGTTACACCATAGTTAATACCCCATGTATCGTCACACCAATCATACAAATTACATCACCACACTAAAACTTCATATTGTCTCTCTGTGATATAGATTATACTCGTATTTTAATAGAACGCGTACTCTCAGTCACATTCTTCATGCACCACACTCACAAAGGCGCTAGAACTCAGCGATCTTGCAGAGAGCACGCAATGTGCCATCTAATATAGCTCGCATGACATACCCCATCCTTTATACTTCTTATTTTTTTTTTTTATTACACTCTATATTTTTTATTTAAATAGTGATAACATTGACACACAATATAACCTCATATACATATAATTGTATCATTATCTTTCTTATATTATTTGTACGTTCAACAACAATACTAAAATCATAATACATTACATATATTCTAGAGTGATAAATAGAGATAAGAGAGCGAATAATCAACAAAGTCTCTTTTGCTTAGATATCTCTACTTTATAGATATAATATCAACTAATATATATTATATTTTAAAATTTTTCTATAACAAAATAAATATATTTATCATAACAATTAACATACTGCCTTCTAAGTATAATCATATTACTATAACATATATACTCATAATTTACCGCCTCGGTCACTTGTCCAGTTACCCATACCTTAAATACACACACGCACTAGAAGAATAGATGTAGGGAATAGACGAAACAATATTATACAGTAAATAATGAGACTTTTGTCAAAAAGAGTTTTAGAAGCTGTGATAGTTCTCTGATAATCTCAGATACATATTGTCACGTCGTATCCTAACTCTCAAATAAAAATATATATCTCGCTACGCAGTATTTTTATAGTTTAAAGTCATTTCGAAAAAGAAAATATGTAGTGAAAGCGACAAAAATATGAATAAAAAACATAGGTTTTTAAAAAATGGCTAAATGCATTAAACGAATGACTTAAGACACAAAATCACCCGACAAAAAGAGGTCTTGGAGGTACTCATACACAGCTGCCACTTGCCTTCAATAAATATGCAAAACTGGCTGAAAATTAAGATTTTATGTCCCATTTTTTAGGTATGGAGTCTTATAATGTGAGGGGCTAGGCCCGCAAACCTCAGTGGATCCCTCACCCCTGAACTTAGAAATCTGTTTTGAATAACCTACCCTGCAAAGCATGTATATATTATATTTCAGAATTTTCTAATGTTGTCAGTTCAATAAACTATAAGGCCTTTTGTATGACCGTCAATTGTTCTTTCATTGTTCCTGTCCGAAGATGAGCAAAGATTATGTGACCAGATTTCCTGTACTTAAAAATCGGGGACCATATATAATATATATATCATATAATATAGATATATATATATATATATATAATATCTATATTATATAATATATTATATATATATATATTATATATATATATATATATATATATATATATATATATATAATATATATATAATTAATAAATATAATATGTGATTGTTCTCTTATAAATAGATAATATATATATATTAGGTATATAATAGATCTATATTATATATATAATTATATATATATATATATAATATAATATATTATATAATATTATATTTATAGTGTTAATATATATTTATCATATATTATATATATATGTTAAATTTTAAATTCACTTCATGTTTTGGAAAATATATATATATATCCCTATACTATTATACTATATATTATATATATATATATTATTTGATTATAATTACTATATATATATATATAATTATATAATACCCTATATATTAATATATATATATATATACTATATATAATAATATTATATATATAATATATTTTCAATTTAAAACTTCAGTTACAGTCTTTTTCGCTAGATGAAGTTGTTCTTCACAATTGCTGGAGACGATTTTACTTAAATTGTAAAATCAAGCTATTTTTCAAAATTTATTTTGGTTGTTGAGAATTTCTTTCAGAGTTTGAGGTTTGAGTTGGGTTTTTTTCAGAAGTCCAGGTCTTATTTACTTGAGAAAACGCACGTTCTGTGGAGGCATTTGTTCCAGGAAGATAAAGGATAAATTGAACCAATGCCGACTAATGTTGATGAGAAATATTACGATTCTTAAGGAAAGTAAATACTTCACCCACTGTCTGTTACTATAGATTCGAAGCATTCATTCGTTACTTTCCCGTTATATATTTGGTCGAACCGTAAACTCGTCAAACAGATGCTGAATCATTCTTGCGGTCAAAAACCTCTTTTTTTCTGACATAAATCCATTGTTTTTTTTCAATTTTGTGACCAACTTGGGGTTTTCCTAGCGAAATCCAATCCATAAATTCAAAATCTGGAAAAGGTAACCGACACTGATCCAAAGTACTTCAAACAAGTGACCTAAAAACCCTAATACTTGTTCTTTACGGTCTTATCTATGAAGAATTTACTCACTCTACTTTTCAAGCTTGCTTAAGTAGCCCTCGAACCGAAAGTAGTAAAAACACATGGTCTTTTTTCGACTGTAATGTTTCTTTAATATTGGATATTTCTAGAAATAATTCTTCTGCGGCTGAAATATTGTCTCCTTCAATTTCAAACAAATTTGTGTGTGATATACTTAATATTATGTATAACATTTTGAAGCCAATATTTCATCATAGCGGAGATTTTCAAAAAATATCTATTCGCTAATAATGGACATTTGTTGACTGTCAAAGTATGTTTCAGTCCAGGAAACGAGACTTTCAACATCTTTCGAATAACATGTGGTCAATGTAATATGCGAGCCATTTTGTTTTGCTGTATCCAAGGAGCTCTTTAAACTCAATCTCGACAAAATAGATTCCTTAAGCTCTTCTACTCGAACGGCGTAAAATGTAAAAATACAAATATACTTCTACAATTACAGCTTCCTCCCCAAAAGCCCCCCCCATTTCCCAAAAAAAAACCCCCAAAAGGGAAAAGGGCCCAGGCCACAGGGAGACAATCGCCACCACATTGCACTGCGTTATTGCAGAATATGAAGCGAAACATCACTATTCCCCAATTAACTCTCTGCCATTCAAGGTATGCCGCTTTCTAAAAATATGAGTGAGACTTTATTCATTTTTCTTGCATGAGCGCCCAAAATTACAATTTGTGTTATCAACACAAGCCAACTACTTTTTTGTGTAAATCATATTTTTTCATTTATAATCTATTAAATAATTTACGACAATGTCAGAGGTCTCTGAAGTGAATTCCTTAAGTATGGCTGGAAGAAACGAACCCTAACGGGAAACAGTTTAACTCGATACGTCCTGTATAGATACGCTATCGGCTCTTTACACAGTGAGCATTCTTTTAATTCTGTTGTCAGAGTAGTCCGCCTCAACATTTGCGAGCGAAACATCTAAAACAATTGTTCTTGTCACTCTTGTATCTAGCAAAAAGAAAATTTTGAATCAAAGCATGTCTTAAAATCTTACTAGCGCAATCTGGCAGATCTAAACTTTGATTTTCTCTTATAGTATATATAATAGTATATATATATACTATACTATTATACTTATATATATTAATATATACTCACATATATATTATATATAGTTATTATTATCTATATATCATCTTACTAGTATATATATATATATATATATATTATATATACTAATCATTATTGTTATTGGTTTAGTTTCACACTTTCTATTTTTATTAACTAATTATACCATTAATTTTTGAAACAGGAAAAATAGCGGGATCTTTCTGGAAAAGCGGGACTTCTCAGAAAAAAAGCGTGGGACATTTTTTTTCTATTTTAAAGACCGTGACCGGGTCGAAAAAAGCGGGACTGTCCACCTAAAAGCGGGATATGGTCACTTTAAGGCAAAGATCAAAAATATTTTGTGAATAATAGGGCCTCAACAGAATATTTACCGAAGTTACACAGTATCCATTTTCTTATGCTTACATCAATATCTGCTGAAAACCCAGCAGATCTGATTTACAGATACGTCAAAACCTCTCCATTTATTTTCAAAATTGCCATTATGGCTTAAGGGTCCTTCTTGGATACTTCAAGATCAATCTCAACTGCCTATTAGTAAACTTAAATGTTTGTCTGTGCCAATTATGGAAAAAACGACTTCTGGCAATGTCCCTCTGTGGAATGTTACGTGCCAGTCTTTTGTTACATCTCTTAACGATAAATCACTAGTGCTTAATGAGAATGCAGAAAGGATACCTTACAAATATTCAATTCATTATTGGGAGTAAGGGGCTTGGATAAAATTGTGTCTGAGCAAAGGCCTCCAACTCATATTGGTTAAAAGGTAATGCCGCAGACTTTGTTAAATAACGCTTTGTCAATATGCACATTTTCAATGTCATTTTAAGCAAATTAAGACGTCAGAGGCCTAATAGGGGAAGAACAGATTTCATCGTTGAAAATAATCCTTATTGCGTTTTTTACTTTTCAAATTAGTTATTTATAAAAAGTAATGAAAAATATCGTTACTATAATGAGCATTTGACTTAATATCTACAGTTTTTGATACTCTAAGCGCTTAAATCTTTAAATTAAATTTTTTAATTTAATCTTGAAATTAAGAAATTTTTTTCACTATGTGAACGATTTTCACTCTTACTCGCGCTTATTCCCTAATATAAAATCATCTCTCCTCACTTTCCCGCCCGCTAATTTTTCATGGCCGTCATCGATTATGTGTTTTATTTCTACCTTTAAAAAGGTTTATATATATATTATATATATATATTAATATTTATGTATTTTACTTAAGTTTAATTTATTTATTATCTATAAATATAAATATATATATACATAGTTATATCTTATATATCTTTTTTTTATATATATATAACTTTGCCAAATAGGTTAAAGTTACTTAAACGGCCTAACGCTAATAGGGTAAATACGTTAAAATGTACGTGTATATCCAAACAAAGAACAAATAAAAATAAACATTTTCTAGACGTGAATAACTTTAGAATCAATAGTTTCACACTTTTACTTAAAGTGGCTTACACGAACATGCTTCCTGAATTAGTACGTTCGTAGTGTATATAAAACAAAAGTTACAATAAAATAAATATTCTTTTAGAAGTGAAGCTTAAACTTTTTAAAAACGAATAAGCTTTTTTCTTGTGTATCATTCTGCCGACTACTTTCCTGACTGCGGTGAGGGAGCCCAGCAACAAATCTCCTCATAGGATCCTCCATCCATTCCTATCTATTAATGAATATTAATGGATGGGATCCTACATAAGGAAATTTTTCTTTGCTGCGGGATAACCGGGTCTAAATTTTGGGGAATCGGGCGGAGCAAGTGGTCTTTCACCTTAAATCTGCCCCTTCCTCCAAATTTCACCGACATCCGCCGCATTACATTCTCATATACTTCTCTTTTCAATCTTTTAAGAAAATGATATTATATGGGCCACACTAAACCTTTTTATATACATTTATGAAAATAATAATAATACCGTTTGTACCTGCTTGACAAAGTTAAGTGTATTTTTTATGACTTTAGCTCCCGCCTTGGTAGTATTTTAAAAATTACGTAAATCATTAGTATATATTTCTTTCAACGACGTTCTAAAGGGGTAAATTTATTTTTTTTCCGCTAGTCGGTCCTCCTGATAAACCTAACCTAACTAGAAACGTCCTTTGGACCCGCTAGAACATAGAGGGATTTTTCTTTTTAAAAAAATAAGAAAAAAAAAGATTCACGTTCACCTAGAATCTCACAAAACCATATTATATAGTCATATATATATTCATGGGCGGCCGTTATGGGGGGGCCAGGGTAGGGGCCAGCTGGCCCACCCTAGATTTGACATCCTCACGAGAAATTTCCAACAATGTAATTTTTTTAAGATCACACGGCTAAACATATATATATATAACCTATATTATATACTTATACTATATATTACTACATACTTTATATATTATCTATTATTATAATATATACTATAGTAGCAACTACTTATATCTAATATATATATCTTCTTTCCCCTATATACTATATTACTACTATACCTATATACTACACGAAAAGCCTTTTTTTTTTATCTTGAGATACTTTTGTGGCTGGAAATGTAGT
>JABUQX010032023.1:77500-79630 GCA_015478945.1 Trachelipus rathkii
TATATATATATATTATATAATATATATATATATATATATATACTAATAATATATATATATATATATAATTATTATATATTATATATTATATAAAACGGAAAAAATAAAACATAAAAAAAATCATGATTTTTTGGAGTAAAAAATCAAGTGAAAAAAATCCAGTTGAAAAAATATCAAAATGAAACTGTAGTGAGTGTCAAAAATATTTTACAATAAATATATAAAATAATTAAAAATATAAGAGCCGTCAATAAAAGGTTTAAAATTTTAGTGAGTCATGTGGCTATTGACTCAATAATAAGAATAGAGGGTCACGTGACTGCTTACCTCTGGAAAGTGCACAAATATGGTAAAAGAGATTGGTTGTGACTCAAGTCAATAAAGAATTCATGTACTCACTTAATATAAATAAAAGTAATAACAGTATACACGTATTCAGTATGTCCTCGAAGTATTCGAGCTCAGTAACAATACGTATTCTTCAAACTCAACAAAAAAAGGTTGTGTTTAAAGTGACTTTGAAACAGCTTCCAGCAATTAAAGTGAAGTTTACTTTAGGTAAAAACTTAGCCAATTCTTGCCATTAATATTATAAAATGGAAAGGGTGTTTAATTAATTATTTAACAATATTGCTTGTATTAATTTAAAAGTTAACAAAAAGGATAAATTAATCCTTTCTCTTGAAATAAACTATTTCAACTTCGAGTTGCCTGGGTGCGCGTCAGTAAAAGGTTATTTATATTATTTACTACCTTTATTAGTGCCTTCGTATATTAATAAATTACGTATAAGCTATTATAGGAGGCCTCCTACGCAAAAACATTCGTGAATTCTTCAGACCATCAAGGAAGATATAAAGTTAATAAAAAGAATTTATTTTTTATTTGGAGTAATTAACTGCGTTTCCAGAAGCCTTACTGTGCAGCCCAGGGCGGCGCACACCACAGGCGCACATGATCGTTTTCAGCGCGTTTTGCGCCTTTACGTCATGTAAACGTCACAGTCAGGCGCCGTTGTTCAAAATACTCAATATAAGGGAATTAGTAAACGGGCGGGCGGGCTGCGGAAGGATACTTTTGTTTACAAACATAAATTTCTTTACAAAACATATGTTCGGAAATGGCTTGCAAAGTTTTTTATATTTTTAGTTACCTTTTATAGTAGGAATACTAAATATATTCGTAATCATTTCATAAAATAGTATAAAAACTATTATTACTTTACATATATATCTTATATTTTGCTCATTTTAGTATTTTATTTTAGATATAGTAATTTATTAAGGATATAGAAACTATTAGCTATATTCAGTATTTTTCGTTTAGTGTTCAAAAATAATCATGTTACATATAATTCACCAAATTTTTCACTAAAAAATTAGAGCATCAAACTTAAATTAAATCCGTCCTATTAAGTCGTGCTTGTGAAAACAAAAAATAATCAAAATGTAAAAGGGTATAGAGGAAATTTCTTCAATTTCTTTTTCAAAATATTTTTACTATCAATCTATCTCTATTTCTTTACCTTCTCACCAATCAAATTTACGCCTAACTAAGATTTTAAGTGGCTAGGTTACAAAAGCCAAGGAGGTCAGAGTATCTAAGGACTATCAAAACTCTTATTCAAGGGATAAATTCTTTGAAAACAAACAAATTCAGGTAAGATTTGTATCATCACATCTTTACTTGTTTTATTGTTTAAACTATATCTTAGAAATTTTTTTTTGTATGTTAATTTAAAGATGCTTTTAGATTTTAAATTTTTCGGTCAATTGTGTAATCTATATTGGTATTAACGAACGGATTTGTTGCAAGTTCTTGATAGCCCGTGCTAGCAATATTGCAAAATATAATCTAGGCCGAGGCTTATAGCAGTTTTGATATTTTGTGTTTATTGGTCAAATATTTTAGGTTAATGTTTATTTAATATAAGAAAATAATAGGCGGTAGAAGCCACGTGGGCCAATATGTATTTTTTTAAAATAAGATTAAAATTAGACTTTCTTAGATATTTAAATGTGCTAAGTGTAACTATTTCACAATCCCTTCTATAATTTTTTTTTTTTAATATGTGCATATGCATTGACACACATTCTGCATTAAAAAAGACCCTTAGATATTTTAGATGGA
>JABUQX010032024.1:0-2500 GCA_015478945.1 Trachelipus rathkii
CAGGAGATTGTTCGTCTGAAGATAAATGGTATTATTTAATATTATTATTATTATTATTATTTATTATTATTATTATTATTATATATTATTATTATTATTGTTATTATATTATATTCTTTACTTCTTAAGGCAATTTTATCATTAAATTAAATTAATTTTTCTTATAATGACGTAATTTTTTAAATTATTTAATTATTGGATCGGCTTCTTAAGAAGTCAATTTGTTCCGTATTATTTATTATTATTAAATATCTTTATTATTTTTAATATATCATACAGCGAGTAACTGCATTATACATTCTGTATTCGCGATAATATTCATTGGTGTATCATCCTGTTCATGTTCGCTGTATTATATTATTCATTATTATTATTATTTTTATTATTTATTTTTTATTAAGCAGTATTATTATACATATTATTTTATTTATATTAATTAATTATTATCATTATTATTATGCTTAGTTATTAGGTTATTGAATATTATTTTTTTTATCTTTATTAATTTATTATTATTATATTATTATTATGTATTATTACTGTATTATTATTATTGATTATTTTTATTAACGCAAAAAATCTGATGTATTTCATTGTATTATTATTATTTAATTATTATTATAGTTTTTTGGTTAAAGCTTGCTTCAGAGGAGCTTCATCTGAGCGAATGCTCAGTTTCAGAATTTGAGTCTTGAATTCAGGAAGGATGTGGGCTTTCTTTGTATGGTTTCCCTTGCTATTTCTGAGTAACTTCTCTGATAGCAGCAGCCTCCCCCTCCTTCCAGAAAGGTCCGATTCCTGACTCCGTCCAGAAGAACCTCATTTAAAAACGGTCCGCATGGTTCAAGCAGGTATTCAAGGTAAGATAATAGAGAAGGATATTATATATATATATATAATATATATTATATATTATATAATATTATTTATATATATATATATATATATAGTTATATGTATAGTTGAGATTGAGGTAGGTATTTATTCGTTGCTAGTGTTTTAATGATTTTTTATTCGGATAGTGTTGGTGGTGTAGTGTATTTATATATTTGCGGCCTGAGTGTGGGATTTATATAATGTATTATGAGTGTAATGTATATATCAATGGTTATTTTGGTGCTGGCTGTGTTTGTAGTTGGATGGAGCTGTTATATTATAAGGTGGTAGCGTTTGTCTCGTTGTTGCGTGGTTGGCGCTTATACAGCATTTATGCCGTTCGGTTGTTTATTTTGTAGTATAGATTGTCATGGTTTAGCTTGGCTCTATCGAAATTTTCTGGGGCATGTTGTTTCGCACCTCGAGACACCAGTGGCGGTAATACAAGGTAGCAGCTGAATGAATTGGGGTTGGGTTTATATATATATAGAGTATAAGTGATACGTTTTATAGTTGTTATATAGTATATGTAGTACTTCTGTATATATACTTGTTTATTATATATATATATCGAAGTTATTAGTATATTATATTGGTTTTTAGTTTGGTTTATATATATTGCTGTTTTGTTATTTTATAGTATTATTGTTTGGGATTATATACTATTTAGTGGTATTATATATTATATTTTGTGAGGTGTGAGTTGAGGTAGTTAGGGAGGTAGTGTGGTGGGTTTGTATATGTTTTGTTATTGGTGGTGTAGTGTTAGTAGTGTTGTGGTGTGTGGTATTTGGTTTATTATGGTTTAGTGTGGTGAGGATGTGAGTTGTGGTTGAGTTGTGTAGTTGTTGTATATATGGATGAGGGTAGTGTTGGATAGGTGATTTATCTTATTATGTTGTGTAGGTGTGTTCGTTGTGATTGTTTTTGTTTTTTGGGTGGGGGTTGTGGCTCGCATTGTTTATTTGTTGTGGGTTTGGATTCTTTTTGATCTCGCTATGGCGGTGGTTTCTGTGGAGACTTTATTTTGTATGCTGATTGTGTTTTAATTTAGTGTGGTGATGGATGTGTTATCTTTAAGATTGTATTAGAGTGTGAGGGCTTGATACTGTACTTATTAAACTATTTAATAATTGAGTAAAATGTATTGATTTAATAGAATAAGTTGTAGTGGTTTAAATTTGATTATCATGGGTGTTGAGGTGTGTGTTTCGACGTATGTGAGCGTTGTCAGTATAAGATTAGAGAGATGTTGTTGATGAGAAGTATGTATATTATGTTATTATTATATATAATGATTATTGTGGAGTGTGATTATAATAATTATTATGTGAAGTAGTGAGATAATAGAGTAGATATATTATTTTGAAGTGATTATTAAGTTATGTATATTGGAGGGATTACGTAAATAAGTTGTATTAATTTCTCTTTTTAAAGAAAACACGTAAACCTCATTTCGTATTCTTAACGGATTCATCGTTGGGTATCGTCTTTCAATGGTATTTATACTTTCCTGTATATATTATTATTATTATTATTATATTATTATTATTATTATTTTATTATTATTATATTATTATTATTAATATTAATTATTATTATTATTATATTGGTAAGTAGTAGT
>JABUQX010032024.1:12500-17711 GCA_015478945.1 Trachelipus rathkii
ACTGCTTTAACCATATTTTAACTGCTTAACTCACATATTCATTAACATTACCATACCCTTACTCAGTAAATCAGAAATACCAATAGAGGTTTACCCTAACACCAAGGGGGCATTAGTATGGCTTGTTTTACTGCTTTAACTGCTTTAACTCATGTTTTACTGCTTTAACTCCATGTTTACTGCTTTAACTTTTCTGCTTTACTGCTTAAACTTTCTGCTTACTGTTTTAACTTTCCGGCTTTAACTGCTTTTAACTCATATTATTAACAGTATTGTTTTATTTGTTTTAATACTTTATTATTTTATTATATTTTATTTATTTTTAATTATCATTTTATTATTTTATTAATTATTTTTATTATTTTATATACTTAGTGTAGTGTACTCATGCCTACTTTGTTTACTTATTATTTAGAACACACGACACACAATCACACACACACACACACACACACACACACACACACGACACACACACACCCACGCACACACACTTACACATATAACGTAAATTTATTAAAACATTAATTTTAATTTAAACAACTACATTATATTACTCATTCAAAAATAACTAAAATTATTTCAAAGTTCTAAAACTTCTATAATAAATCAATCCATTATCTTTGAACAAAGAATTTATTATTAACTTAATACTTTTTTGTTTATAAATTTAAAATTTAAGTTTAAAATTTAAACTTAACTACAAAATTTTATGAAATTTATTAAAAACATATATTTACGTACCTTAAAGCAATAAAATCAGTAAATCATAAAGGTCAGCCCCCTAGCACCCCTCTACATCAAACTATGCCACGTTTTGTTCTAATGTTACTGCTTTACATCATCTTTACTCATGTAATAAGTATAAAAATAACAAAATAAGTTCTTCTCTGCTAACAAACATGTAGTTAGTTAATCATTCTAGAATTTATTTAAAAATAACAATTAACTAAAAACGTACATTTATATTATTCACTCGATTTTAACTAAAATAATTCAAAGTTTTTAAAATAATTCGGTTTTCTTTATTACCTTATTATATTATCTATTACTATTGATATCAATTCCATCACAGAAAACCAACAACCCGCACTGCTACAGATACGAAACTGACCTCTCTCTGTAAAATGTGTTGAACACTAACTACTTTAGTCTAAATTAGGATAATGCCTTTTTGTAACCCGGCGATTTAAGCCTAATCCAGTCAAATATATTTCAAACTGACCTTTTTCTGTAAATATTACTAATAAAAAAGGTTAGCCTAAATTTAGGCCTAAATTTGGATAAGCCTTTTTGTAGACGGGCCAATTTAATCCTAATCCAGGTCAAAAGGTAAATCCCGTATAGACAAGAATTCATTGTTATTATTAATTATTATAAATATATTCAAACTGAAACATGCTGGATCGGTTAAGATCCTTAAAGCAGGTAAAAAGGAAATGTTTCCTACTTGTGATTGACCGGTAATACCTTATCTCTATTGACCTCGTAGTGCATGGTCGAGAATATTTATGCTTTTGAAATTAACTGTTCTTAAACTTGTATTGAGCAGGTGTGTGGTTTATTATCTTTTAGACCCAAAACTCATTTTAAATCATAGTCATTTTAGCTGTTAATCGGTGCACAAGTTATCTGATTCTTATTAAAATGTTTTATTTTACTAAGTGTTATATTCATATTTATAATAAATGCTTACATTGAGGAATAATTATAAATTTCACTAGAATAGATAATAATTAATTCACTAGTTCATAAGCTAACCACCAGGGCTCACCATGAGCCCCACCCGCAAAGTGCAAGCCAACCCTGCGCACCCGCGGTGCGCCCGGCCGCGTCCCCGCCCGCTCGCGTGCGCCCGCAGCGCAATATTCCCCTTCCCGCCCGCCGCGTGCGCCCGCAGGCGCAATAAAAATTTCTCCCGCGTAACCGGCGCGTGCGCCCGCAGGTGCAATATCCTGCGTAACCTCAGCCGCGTGCGCCCCAGCGCAATAACTTCCGCGCGCGAAATGAAATATATATGACTATAAAATTTAATATTATATATATATATATATATATATATATATATATTATATATAATATATATATATATAAATATATATATATATATATATATTATATATAGTATTGTGTGTGCGGGTATGAAGTGTCTATGGTGAACGTAAGTGTCTATTGTATGTGCGTAATGTGTGAAATAAGAAATATATGTTATTGTGATAAGTGTAAGTGTACGGTCTATGTAAGTGTAAACGGCTTATAAGTAATCATCAATATGGTATAAAGATGACGCCATCAAAGATGAGTCACAAAGATAACCACTAAAGCGGACCAAAGCTAAGGTTATAAAGTGAGGTATCAAAGCTGAGCAATCAAAAGCTGAGGATCAAAGTTTTAGGCATCAAAAGCGAGACATCAATAGTTGAGGCATCAAAAGCTGAGAGCATCAAAGTTGAGATCAAAATACGAAGTGGGTGTTGCTTATGTGTATAGTGTGATGTGTGTGGTGTGTGTGTGTGTGTGGTGTGTGGTTGTTGAGGTTGTGCCATGTTTTCCTAACAATTAATAACACTAGGGCATGAAGTAACATAACACTAAGTATAATAAAGAAAAATCAAAATAAAATCTTTAATAAATTATACGCTATATGTGTAAGTGAGTGTGCTCGTGTGATGTGTGTGTGTGGTGTTATGGTTCGTGTGTGTTGTGATTGGTTCAAATAATAATAACAATAGCATGAAGTAAATAACACTATATAAAAAAAAATATAAATAAATAATGTTTTAATAATATTCATACGTATAGTGTAAGTAGTGTGCGTTGTGTGTGTCGTGTGTAGGGTGTGTGTGTGGTGTGGTGTTGTATTGCGTGTTTTGGTGTAGTTGTTCTAAATAATATAATAACATAGCATGAAGTAATAACATAAGTTAATAATAAAATAAAAATAAAATGTTTAATAAATTTATACGTTATATGTGCAAGTGAGTGTGCGTGTGTGTGTGTGGTGTGTGTTTGGTGTGTGTGTGTGTTTGCGTGGGTGTGTGGTTTGTGGGTGTGTGTATGTGTGTCCTAAATAATAATTCGCCGGGGAATATTGCCCTGCGGGCGCCAGCGGCCGGAGGTTACGCGGGAAATATTGCGCTGCGGGCGCACAGCGGCGGGCGGGAACGCGGAAAATATTGCGCTCTGCGGAAGCACGCGGCGGCGGACCCTGCTGGACGCACGCAGCGGTGCGGGTTGGCTCCTTTTGCGTGGGCCATGCTGACCCTGTGGTTAAGTTTTATCGACAGTGAAATAATTATATCTATTCTAGTGAAATTAATAATTTATTTCCTCATGTAAGTAATTATAAAAATATGATCATCATGTAGTAAAAAATAATAACACTTTAAAATACAATCAGATAATCTGTGCAACCGCTAACACTAAATGACTATGATTTTAAAATGATTTTGGGTATAAAAGATAAAAACACACACGCTCTCATAACAAGTTAAAGAACAAAGTTATATTTTCAAACACGACGAAAAAAATTCTCGACCAATCACATACGTGGTCATATAGAGATAACGGATTACCTCCAGGCCATCACAAGTAAGGAAAACATTCCTTTTACCTCTAAAAATCTTACCGATCCAGCATGTTTCAGTTGAAATATATTTATAACAATAATAATACAATGATTCTTGTCTATACGGAATTACCCTGTTGACCTCTGGTAGAGGAATAAATAGCCCTCTACAAAAAAGGCTATCCAAACTTTAGGCTAAATTTAAGGCCAACGTATTATGCCCCACATTTTACAGAAAAAGGTCAGTTTGAAATATATTTTTGACCTGGAATGTTAGGCTTAAAATCGCCCGGTTACAAAAAGATTATCCTAATTAGACCTAAAAGTAGTTATTTCAACACATTTTAACAGAGAGAGTCAGTTTTCGACTTGAAGCGTGCGGGTTTTGTTTTTCTCGTGATGGTATGTCAATGTAACATAAATTTGAAATAATAATCAATGTATTCATTCATTGATTATTTAAAAAACTTTGAATATTTTTATGTGCTCAAAAGAAACACATCAAATTACTTCAATAATTCGTTATTTAAAGCAAAAACTTAGAATGATTTTTATATAAAATACATGTTATGTACAAGAGAAAGAACTATTTCTTGTATTTATACTATACATGCTAAAAGATATGTAAACGCAGTAAGCAATAGAACAAAACTGGCATAAAGCTAATGTAAGGTGCTAGGGGCTAACTTACTGAATTTACTGATTTATTGCTTAAGGTACGTAAAATATATGTTTTTAATAAAATTCAATAAAATTTAGTAAAGAGTTATTTAAAACTTAAATTGAGGACTGTTACGCAAAAAGTATAACAGTTAATAAAATATAAATTCTTGTTCAAAGATAATGATTGATTATATAGATTTTTAAGTAAACGTTGAAATAATTAGTTATATTGAATAGTAATATAAATGTCACGTGTTTAATAAAACATAAAATGTTTTAATAAAATTATAAGTTATATGTGTAAGTGATGTGCGTGGGTGTGTGTGTGTGTGTGTGTGTGGTTGTGTGTGTGTGTGGTGTGTTGGGTTTTGTGTGTTCTAAAATAATAATAACAATCAGCATGAAGTAAATAACACAATATAATAAAAAAATAAAAATAAAATAATAAAATAATAAAAATAATAATAAAAAAAATAAAAATAATAATAAAAATAATATAAGGTTTTAAAACAAAAATAAAAAACAACGTAATAATAATACATAAAAGTACAAGCAAAAGCAAACAGCAACCAGCAAGTTAAAGCAAGTAAAGCAGCAAAGTAAAGCAGTAAAAAACCATGAGTATAAGCAAAAACACGAGTAAAGCAGTAAAGCATAAAAAAAAGCATACTAACCCCCCTTGTTTTAGTAACCACCTCTATGGATTTACGATTACTGATTTTAAGTATAATAATGAAAGGTGAATACACTGAAAACAAAAATGAGGTTACAAGCAGTAAATATTAATCAAAGCATAAAAAACATGAGTAAAGCATAAAGGGCATAAAACAATAACAATAGCTATCCCCCTGGGGTTGTTAGTAACAACCTCTATTGATTTACTGGGATTACTGCTTAAGGGATTAATGTCTTAATAAATTATTGCGTTAAAGGCATACAAACATATAAATTAAAACAGTAAAAACATGGGATTAAAGCAT
>JABUQX010032025.1:0-17500 GCA_015478945.1 Trachelipus rathkii
AGGGGGGGATGTTAGGGAGCCTTCGGACCCCTACCTGGTGATTATGTAATTATAGTTAGTATATGGTTATTATGACTAAGAGCAGTATTTTGGCTAAAAACATGGTCATTATTCTGCAATATAATTATTTATTTATTTACTGTAGATATTACCAACTTAAAATTCAGGCAAATATACTAACTTTCATTATCTTTCAGAACATAGAGATTAAATTGTTTCTTTGATATAGTTTTATGATTATATGTTTTGTGTGAAATCTTTTCAAAGTATAGTTTTGTTGAAATCACATTGTTGATCCAAATTATATACAGAATTCCTGATTTTGACCACCGATTTATGACGTTTAATTCAGATCAGATCAATAGCTGTTCCAGGTGTGTTTAAAATTTACTCTCAAAGCTTATTAATTTGTTTATATGTTAATATATTACCTGTTAAATTAATCACATAATTAATCGTAATTTAATATAAAGGAAGATACAATTTTAATACTTAGCTATAGTTTCCAGAGATTGTAATAGCGTCTGGTGGAAAGTCGCGCAATTCTACTATCATATTTGATTAAGAAAAAAAAAAACCATTCGAAAAGCTGTGTCTTTAAGGGTCAGTAAATCGTTTAATTAAATATAATTTCATAAATTAATATTTAAGAATAATATAGTAACTTTAACTTTTTCCACCAGGGTTTTTTTTTTTCTCCCCATTTTTTTTCCGGTTTTTTTTTCTTTTCTCCTCTTTTTTGTTTTGATTCTTACTTGCTGCATCAACTTTTCATCGTGGTTAATTCAGTTTATTACATCAGTACTTCAGTACTTTCCGATTATTCACCAACCTTTACTCCTGGAGCTGTTTCAGTTTCATTGATTTAAAAACAAACTTATTGATAGTGACTTCTTTGCTTAAATTCGTGGAACATTCAAGTTATAAACTTTTCAATAACTTCTTTAATTTTGATTTCAATTGCTAGAGAAGAAAGAGACTTCGTTATAGTGATAGTGTAAATATTATTGAACGAAAAGTACTTAGTGAAAATATAATAACAGACGTTAATTTTTGAACATTAGATTTATAAACTTTTCAATAAATCTTGATAAGTGTGTGCACACTGAAAACTTATTATAGTGAAACTTACTTAATTATAAATTGGTGTTAAAAATTAGTTTATCAGTTAATTTGGTGTTTTTAAAACGCGGTAATGGTTTTTCTGTTAATTTAATTCTTTACAACTGTTGTATTATATTTCTCTGGGGGAAAACTAATTATATAGCCATATTTAATTTCTTAGTGTCATTTCATTTTTGGGTTATTATTTATTCGTAGCCAGTACTTCATCATTGCTTTCTTATACTAGCTGGAAACTCGATTGAGGTCCAGCATAGTTTTCTATATCCCATTTCATAATTTCATATAAAGGTACTTTATTAAAAACAGTTTTATAGTTCTTCTTTGAATAATCCTTTTTTTTTATTTATTTTTCTATTCTGGGTTTTGGTAAGTTTTACAAATAAAGTAAATCTCATGGTCTTCTCTTTTGTTGGTAAGTTTTATAAGGTACCGATATACGCATAATATCTAAGAAAGTTACGAATCACGACCAAGCAATTGCCTGTCAAAGTAAGCCCAGGGAGTCCTTTCAAGTGAATCCTCTGTTGGACAAAGTCTGGTTATCTCCCTTTGACAGATACCATCTCTAAATTGTGGTCTACGGTACCAAGTGATCTTCACCTTCGAGTAATTGGTTTCGTCTTTGTCGTTAGGAGGTGTGTAAATATTTGTTTATATTCTTTATTTTTACTTAGATATTTAGTCATTTTTCATAGAATTTCTCGGGGATTGACTGCGTCAGTTTCGCTCGTCAATCTCTGTTATATCTATATATTATATATATATATATAATATATGAATATATATATATATATATATAATATATATTATATATATATATAATATATATATATAATATATATATTATATATATAATATATATATATATATAGATATATGATATATATATATATATATATATATATATATATATATATATATATATATATAATATATAATACTATATATATATATAATATATATATATATATATATTTATGTATATATATAATAGCGAGTAATAACCAAAAGGAATTTGAACATTTTAAATATTTATTAAGCCGCTAGTTTCGGGTAAGAATTCTTCTTCCCATTTTCAAGACTTATAATAAAGAATAATAAAAATTTTTAAACAAAATATTAAATAAAATTAAAAAAAAGTCAAGTATTTTAAAGGTGCTCGAAATCCCCAAGTAGATAAATAATGATTACAACAATAATGTGGTTAAGAGTTCAGATTTAAACAAAACCTCACTTCAGTATTAAAGACTCTTAAAACTTAGATTTTCATTTAAGGTTGGTTGGAGAATGCCAAATAACAGGATCTAACAACTTGAAGATCGGTTCCTCAGTTTGGGACAATATTCTAAAATTTCGTATCCTGTATATGGTCGTTTTCCTGAAAAAGAATGAGAATTTATAGCTGAATAGGGGGGGATGATGTAAAATGGTCTAAAGTTCTAAATGAAATACCTTTAATGCTCAGCAATACATATGGAAGGCTTCGTATTGTCTTTCCTATCTATGTGGCAGTCGGCAGTCAACCGCCCTTGTAATGGATTATTACTGATGAGCTAAGGTAATGGGAGTTTATTCTTTAAATTTAAAATATGTCCCATTTTGTTTTCACTCGAAAATATTAAATTCTAAATTTAAACTGTGTATAAATTTGTTTTTAAACCCACATCAAATTTTACGTCGAATTTTTATACTAATTTCCCCAGAAAGGCAACCTCATATACAAATATTCCTTAGGAGCTGTTAATTTAGCCTGAGATTTTTGTCTTTAAATTTTGCTGAAAGTATTTCAAAAAGTTGAGTCAATTATAAATTCTGGGAACCCATTCTTCAGAAGTAAAGTAGTCGGTGAAATCAGTCCTTTGTATGGGTTAACATAAGCTGACGAAATTTTGTATCCCCTGTCAAAAGAGTTTTAATTAAGTTGATTTTAAAAATATGAGAAATGAAAGAATAAAATTTTGTCGTCCATCTCAGTAAAAGTATATAGGAAGAGATGGGATTGATTCAATTTGGAAGTTGTGTAACAAAGCGTTTTTATGGAGGGTAGAGTTCCGAGGGATTGGAGGAGAGCAATAATAGCACCCTTATACTAAGGGTAGGTGGGATAAGGTAACTGTGGGTATTATAGGGTAAATAGTTTACTGAGTGTTGTAGGGAAGATATAATGGTGGTATTTTGGTCGAAAGAGTGAATCGAGTGACTGAAGGCTGATTGGTGAAGAACAAGATGCGTTTATTAATGGTAGAGGATGTGTGGATCCAATCTTTACATTTGAAACAAATGATCGGAAAGAGGGAGGAGGAGAATAAATTGGATTTAGGTTTTATGGGTTTGCAACAGACGTAAGCTAGGATTAATAGGGAAGCTCTATGGCAGGTGTTAGTCATGTATGATGTTTGGTGGTAAGCTTCTGATGGAATCAAAAATATGCATGACGATAGTGAAGCGTGTGTAAAATAAATAGAGTCGAAAGTGATTGGTTTAAAAAAATTATTATAGCAGAGTGGCCGGGATGTATTAGTCTCTGTGGGTTATTCAATTGGTTATTATGGATGGGTTGTGTTGAAGAATTAAGTGGGGGGCGTTAGGGACAGGATTGGTGTTAGAATGGATAGAGAAAGGAAGAGAGTGGAGGGTTCCCTACCTATTATATGCGGATGATTTGGTTTTGTGTGGTGAATCTGAAGAGATTTTGAGAGGATTGGTAGAAAGATTTGGTAGGGTGTGTAAAAGGAGGGGTTTTGAAAAGTAATTAATGCAAGATAAAGAGTAAGGTTAAATGGTTGTGACATGGAGGAACAGAACGAGTGAAAGTTGGGGAGCGGGATCTCGAGCGGACAGGAACTCAGTGTCCTTCTTCGATATTTAAGATAAATGTTGGATGAAATGGATGGATGATGCCAGAGTTTAGTTAGGAGTTGTGAATGGCAGGTAAGGTTATGTGGTTCTGCGTTGTGCAATTAATGTAGGTGGATGGTAAAAGGGACAAGTCTTGAGTGCGCTAGGGTCTTACATGAGAATTGATAAAATTGGGAATGAACGTATTAGAGAGGTGTGTGGTGTGAAGAAAGGGGTAAATGAGAGAATAAATGTGAAAGTACGTTGAGATAGTTTGGTTATGTGGAAAAGATGGAAAGATAGTCAGTTTGTTAATAACGGATTAGTAATAGGTGGTGAGTGTGGTGGGATATCAGACCGGCTGGAGAGACTGAAGAACAAGTGGATTGAGTTAGTAAAGGAATGCCTAGAGGAGAGAAATATTGAGTTTGGCAAAGGCAAGAAGAAAGGTGCATTCTAATAGGTGTGGACTGGCTGGTTGTTTGTGAGGGGCTGGTGGTTGTAGCCTCACCTGAGCCATAAGGATGAACCTCACATTGACTAATCCCATAAGTGATGGTGCGGGCGCGGGTCCCGTGAAGCTCTGGAGGGTGGAATTTTCTGACTGCAACGAGTTTTCACAAAAAGGTATAAAGGGGGCGGTTAAAGGCTAAGCTTTCTTTGACAGCTTTTGCAAAATTCTTCAACTACTTTTCTGTTTCCAGTGCATGTTACGCACCTACCCCAGTCTATTGGAGAGAAAGGTGGATATAAATGATGACACCTCCTGACGATGGATATATTGGGGGATCTATATAATATATAATATATATATATTATATATATACTTATATATTATATATATATTATATATATTATTATAATTAGTAGCATTATAATATATATATAATATATATTATATATATATATACTATTAAATATATATATATATTATATATTATATATAATATTTATATAATTATATATATCATATATATTTATATTATATATATATATATAATTAATATTATTATATATATTATATATAAAAATTTGTAAAATGTATTTAAAATCGACTTGGTATATTATAAATATATTATATATATATTATTACTAATATATAATTATATAATATATATAATATATATAATATATATATATTATATAATTATATATATAATATATTACATATATATATATAGTATATATACCATATATATATTTATATACATTATATTATAATATATAGTATATATTGTGATCTATATATATGATAAAGTACCCTATTACAGACTTTTAAATAAAGAGTAATTTATATATATACTATACTATTATATTAGTAATTATAAATGTATAAATAATTATCAGCTTTTATATGCAGAAGCAAAGTTTATTTAACTTAGAAATTATTAAATCAGATTTAAATAAATTAGTGTATATCATATATATATATATAAATATAATATATATATATATATATATATATATATAATATATAATATATCTATATATATATAGTATATTATATATAATATATATATATATGATTTGATATAGGTCGGTTAGGGAACCTCAATTTTAATATGAAGAGGATGACCAAAGCCGGACAAAAATTCATAGTTTTATTAATTCGACGTTTCGAACCTTAGCATGGTTCATCATCAGGATACTGAAAGGGCATATATAATAATATTGAATAGAAATTTAAAATAAAAACAAATAAAAATGAAAATAAAAATAACAATGAAACTGCGAAATAAAAATAAAAATAAAAATAAGGTAATAAGTGACTAGCAAAGTAACAAATAGTAAGTAAAATATTGACAAAGTATGCTTGAAAACGGTTAAAGTTAAGGTGGGAAATTTAAATTTAGTTAAAACAGTAGTAATAATGGGATTGGGGGTTGGGGGGCAACTCAATAATAATAATAATAATAATAATAATAATAATAATAATAATAATAATAATATAATAATAATAATTGTAAATGTATAATAATAATAATTATTATACATTTACAATTATTATATTATTATTATTATTATTATTATTAATAATATAATAAAATAATAATAATATAATAATAATAATAATAACAGAATTATGGTTGAAGGCAAAATCACATAAACACACCTAGTATAACAGTTGCAAAGTTATAGACTAAGGGAAAATTTATGTTGATTAAGAGGTTAGAGATCGATAGAATTTGGTTGGTTAGCAAGTTAAAAATTGAAACATAGTTATACCGGAGGGGGGGAAGAATTAAGCAATTAATAAAGGAGTGGAAGAATGGGAGGAATTTAGTGAGGGTTTTAACTGTTTGATGTAGAGGGATTCAAGGATTTTGCGATCAATGTCAGAGGATGCTGAACTAAGTATGGTAAAATCAGAAAAGCGAAGAGGGTGACCTAAGTTGGAGGTGTGGGATCTGATGGAGGAGTGTTCAGGGGAGCTGGAAGGGAGGTTAGTGCGGAAAGATGTGCCCAGGTGTTTATGAATTCTAAGTTGTAATTGAAGGCCTGTTTGGCCAACATAGCAGGCCTTGCAGTCTGCACATGTAAAGTTATAAACAACGGAAGATTTCACTAACGTGGGTAGTTTATCTTTATGGCGAAAAAATGAACCTATGGATAGGGGATTAATAGCAACAAGATGAGGTTGGATTTGGGGGAAGAAATTCAGGAGGAGTTTATGAAGGTCAAAGATTAAAGATGGGTGAGAGGAACCGACAAAAGGGATGTTGAGGTAGACTGGTAATTTAGGAACCGTAGGGGTGGGGGTTTTAGGTCTAAAGATATGCCAAAGAAAGTTATGTATAGAGGAATCAATAAGGTAATGAGGGAAATAGTTAAAGCTAAAAAAGGATTTAAGGTAGACTATTTCAAGGTGGAAATAATGCCAAGTTGAGCAGATCTGGTAAGCACGATGGAGATAGATAGTGATTGAGTTAGAAATGAGTTTAAAGGGAGAAGAGCTAAGGAAATTCGTGCCAAGGCGTGAAGAGGTGGGTTTACGATAGACTGAAGTAGTAAAGCCATTAGAGTTATGGTGGACTAGGACGTCCAGAAAGGGGAGGGAATTATCTTGTTCATCCTGTCTGGTGAATTGGATGTTAGGGTGTCTAGAGTTTAAGTAGTTAAAAAAGAGGTCAGATTGGGATTTATTATGAAATATTAGAAAGCAGTCATCTATATATCTTTTATAGACTAGGGGCTTGAATTCGGGAGGACAGTTGTGAAGCCAGGTTGATTAATGGTAACAGAGGAAGCAGTTAGCGAAGGTGGGGCCAAAGGGGAATCCCATGGGCATGCCATCAGTTTGGAGGTAATATTGATTGTTGAAAGTAAATATGGTATTATTAGTAGCAAGGTTTAAAAATTTATTAAATAGGGAAGGGGTTAGGTTGAGGGAGGCAGAAATGTTAGGGTTAATTGAGTTAGAGATGATATTAGAGGTTTCCGGTACAGGGATGTTGGTGAAAAGATTGGTGACATCAAAACTAGTCATGTAACATTCAGAGAGATGAAGAGATTGAATGTATTTAACAAAGGAGAAAGAATCAGGCAGAGTAAAGTTATTAGTGGTAAGGGGTAGAAGGTGTGGGACCAAAAATTTAGAGATTTTATAAGCAGGGGTATTGATAGCTGAGAGAATGGGGCGAAGGGGGAGGTGGGGTTTGTGGGTTTTGGGTTTTCCATAAATAATGCCTGGGGTGGAACCAGAAACATAAAGTTGGGGGTAGAAGGGGGTGAGGAGGTTTTGTTTTTTAAGAGAGCGTAAAAAATTGTTGATTTTGTCTTTCGATCTGTAATAATTGTGGGAGAATATGGTTATATTTAATAATTTAAATTTAGAAGTGTCCGAGAGCAAAGAGGTCATCTTATGGATGTAGTCACACTTGTTCATAATCACAACGCCCTTACCTTTATCTGGGGAGCAAATAGTGATGGCAGGATCGCTTTTGAGGGACATCAAGGTTGAAAAGTTTAATTTGGTAAAAAGGAGGTGGGGGAATTTGGGAGGTTTAAAATCCCGATAGAATTTATGTGCCAAGGATCTTAAGTTTGCAGTGAAGTCAGCCCGGTTACCAAGAATATCATAAGGCGACAAAAAAATATGTAGTTTTTCAAATAGTAGGAAGAAGTTGTAAAAGTTAAGTTTCACAAAGGGAATTTTGAAATCTAAACCAAGAGAGAGGGTGCGTTTTTCAAGGGGGGTGAGGATGCGATTGCTAAAGTTAAATATAATGTTATCAGGATCACGATTAAAATTAGAGATCAGGCCTAATTTATTTAGTTTGGAATTATGACGTTGGGTAACTATAGTGGAAAATGAGTCAGAGTTACGTTTTATGATTTGAAGCAGACTTATGTAGTCTAACCAGGAGACTGAGTTTTTTAAAAGGTACGTTTGCTGGCGTAATTCGAGGTTTAGTTTACGAAGAGATGTTTGTTTGAAAAGTATCTCTTTAGTAAGTAATTTGGTCGTCCAGGATCGGTAGAAGTGACTGTTATGGAGCGATCTTCTGTACAGTTTAAATTTCATGAATGATGGTATATAGTTATAGGCTTTACATATTGAGAGAAAGCGATGATCCAGTTCTATTTTACATATGCGTTTCTTGAGGCTTTCAGTTTTACGGAAGATTCCCAAAGTGAGGTCATCATATCGTAAACGTATAAGATTTGATATAGGTCGGTTCCTAGGGAACCTTAATTTTAATATGAAGAGGATGACCAAAGCCGGACAAAAATTCATAGTTTTATTAATTCGACGTTTCGAACCTTAGCATGGTTCATCATCAGGAAACTGAAAGGCCATATATAATAATATTGAATAGAAATTTAAAAATAAAAAAAAATAAAAATAAAAATAACAATGAAACTGCGAAATAAAAATAAAAATAAAAATAAAAATAAGGTAATAAGTGACTAGCAAAGTAACAAATAGTAAGTAAAATATTGACAAAGTATGCTTGAAAACGGTTAAAGTTAAGGTGGGAAATTTAAATTTAGTTAAAACAGTAGTAATAATGGGATTGGGGGGCAACTCAATAATAATAATAATAATAATAATAATAATAATAATAATAATAATAATAATAATAATAATAATAATATAATAATAATAATAATAATAATAATAATAATAATAATAATAATAATAATAATAATAATAATAAATAATAATTATAATAATAATAATAATAATAATAATAATAATAATAATAATAATAATAATAATAATAATAATAATAATAATAATAATAATAATAATAATAATAATAATAATAATAATAATAATAAGAATTATGGTTGAAGGCAAAATCACATAAACACACCTAGTATAACAGTTGCAAAGTTATAGACTAAGGGAAAATTTATGTTGATTAAGAGGTTAGAGATCGATAGAATTTGGTTGGTTAGCAAGTTAAAAATTGAAACATAGTTATACCGGAGGGGGGGAAGAATTAAGCAATTAATAAAGGAGTGGAAGAATGGGAGGAATTTAGTGAGGGTTTTAACTGTTTGATGTAGAGGGATTCAAGGATTTTGCGATCAATGTCAGAGGATGCTGAACTAAGTATGGTAAAATCTGAAAAGCGAAGAGGGTGACCTAAGTTGGAGGTGTGGGATCTGATGGAGGAGTGTTCAGGGGAGCTGGAAGGGAGGTTAGTGCGAAAAGATGTGCCCAGGTGTTTATGAATTCTAAGTTGTAATTGAAGGCCTGTTTGGCCAACATAGCAGGCCTTGCAGTCTGCACATGTAAAGTTATAAACAACGGAAGATTTCACTAACGTGGGTAGTTTATCTTTATGGCGAAAAAATGAACCTATGGATAGGGGATTAATAGCAACAAGATGAGGTTGGATTTGGGGGAAGAAATTCAGGAGGAGTTTATGAAGGTCAAAGATTAAAGATGGGTGAGAGGAACCGACAAAAGGGATGTTGAGGTAGACTGGTAATTTAGGAACCGTAGGGGTGGGGGTTTTAGGTCTAAAGATATGCCAAAGAAAGTTATGTATAGAGGAATCAATAAGGTAATGAGGGAAATAGTTAAAGCTAAAAAAGGATTTAAGGTAGACTATTTCAAGGTGGAAATAATGCCAAGTTGAGCAGATCTGGTAAGCACGATGGAGATAGATAGTGATTGAGTTAGAAATGAGTTTAAAGGGAGAAGAGCTAAGGAAATTCGTGCCAAGGCGTGAAGAGGTGGGTTTACGATAGACTGAAGTAGTAAAGCCATTAGAGTTGTGGTGGACTAGGACGTCCAGAAAGGGGAGGGAATTATTTTGTTCATCCTGTCTGGTGAATTGGATGTTAGGGTGTCTAGAGTTTAAGTAGTTAAAAAAAGAGGTCAGATTGGGATTTATTATGAAATATTAGAAAGCAGTCATCTATATATCTTTTATAGACTAGGGGCTTGAATTCGGGAGGACAGTTGTGAAGCCAGGTTGATTCATGGTGACAGAGGAAGCAGTTAGCGAAGGTGGGGCCAAGGGGGGAGCCCATGGGCATGCCATCAGTTTGGAGGTAATATTGATTGTTGAAAGTAAATATGGTATTATTAGTAGCAAGGTTTAAAAATTTATTAAATAGGGAAGGGGTTAGGTTGAGGGAGGCAGAAATGTTAGGGTTAATTGAGTTAGAGATGATATTAGAGGTTTCCGGTACAGGGATGTTGGTGAAAAGATTGGTGACATCAAAACTAGTCATGTAACATTCAGAGAGATGAAGAGATTGAATGTATTTAACAAAGGAGAAAGAATCAGGCAGAGTAAAGTTATTAGTGGTAAGGGGTAGAAGGTGTGGGACCAAAAATTTAGAGATTTTATAAGCAGGGGTATTGATAGCTGAGAGAATGGGGCGAAGGGGGAGGTGGGGTTTGTGGGTTTTGGGTTTTCCATAAATAATGCCTGGGGTGGAACCAGAAACATAAAGTTGGGGGTAGAAGGGGGTGAGGAGGTTTTGTTTTTTAAGAGAGCGTAAAAAATTGTTGATTTTGTCTTCGATCTGTATAATGTGTGGGAGAATATTGGTAGTATTTAATAATTTAAATTTAGAAGTGTCCGAGAGCAAAGAGGTCATCTTATGAATGTAGTCGCACTTATTCATAATAACAACGCCTTTACCTTTATCTGGGGAGCAAATAGTGATGGCAGGATCGCTTTTGAGGGACATCAAGGTTGAAAAGTTTAATTTGGTAAAAAGGAGGTGGGGGAATTTGGGAGGTTTAAAATCCCGATAGAATTTATGTGCCAAGGATCTTAAGTTTGCAGTGAAGTCAGCCCGGTTACCAAGAATATCCTTCAACCATAATTCTGTTATTATTATTATTATTATTATTATTATTATTATTATTATTATTATTATTATTATTATTATTATTATTATTATTATTATTATTATTATTATTATTATTATTATTATTATTATTATTATTATTATTATAGAGTTTTAATATTATCCAATCCCATTATTACTACTGTTTTAACTAAATTTAAATTTCCCACCTTAACTTTAACCGTTTTTAAGCATACTTTGTCAATATTTTACTTACTATTTGTTACTTTGCTAGTCACTTATTACCTTATTTTTATTTTTATTTTTATTTCGCAGTTTCATTGTTATTTTTATTTTCATTTTTATTTGTTTTTATTTTAAATTTCTATTCAATATTATTATATATGCCCTTTCAGTATCCTGATGATGAACCATGCTAAGGTTCGAAACGTCGAATTAATAAAACTATGAATTTTTGTCCGGCTTTGGTCATCCTCTTCATATTATATATATATATATATATATATATATATATATATATATATATATATATAATATATATATATATATATATATATATATATATATATATATATATATATATATATATATATATATATATATTATATATATATATATATATATATATATATCAAGTTTTCATAAAGTACTTGTATTTGTACTTGTACTTGATACCATGTACTTGTAATTGAACAAATTCTAGAGTACTTGTACTTGAATGATTCTAGAGTACTTGTACTTGTACTTGACAAAATGTACTTGAACCCAAGCCTGGTATACAGATACGGTAGTAGGACATTAAAGAATGCGATATATTCAGTAACGCAGGTGGTAGTAAATGCCTAAGAATAGATATAGCATGGATCAAGTGGATGATGGAAAGAGAGAAAGATTTCTAAGGTTGAATGGGTGGATACAAGACATCAGCTAGCAGATGTTTTGACAAAGAGTAGAATGGATGTAAAGGGAATAAAAGATTATGTGAAAGGAAAAAAAAAAGGGGGTGAGAGAGAAAGATATAAGAATGTTTATTTTCTTTCTTTTCAGCTTGTTGGAATGGATGATTTTTTTTCTCTCTCGCATGCTTATGTGCATGATAAGGTTTATTTTTTTGTGCTGTGTCTCTTTCTTATAAAGTGGGTTTTTTTTTGTGTTAATAAAAGTTAAAGTTATGAAGTACGTTAATTTGGCTATTTAGAAACTTGTTAATGTGGTTGTGTAATGGTGTAATGATAAAACTGATGCCCTGGTAATTTTTTTTGTTTTTACCTTTCCTGAGCTCAGGACAGTGTTTTTGGGGGCTTAATATAAACAAATTTATATAACACCTAGTTATAAGAAAATATAGCTAATTGCTAACTAGAAAAATAACAAAAGATTTTGCTTTACCGCTATTATTGTTTTTTTGATGGTTTCCATGACTGGATCCATAAGTGAGAATTTGTTTATTTATAATTGCGGTAGGCTAGACCTTTATTTTCAATAATATAATAATAATAATAATAATAATAATAATAATAATAATAATAATAATAATAATAATAATAATAATAATAATAATATTATTATTACTATAAAAATAAAGGCTTTCTGGAAAGTTTTCAAAAGCAAAACAAATAAATTATTGGCTCAGTAAATATACCATGAAATAATTTGCTACTATCTTTACACTTACACTATCCTTTGATTTTATATTCCATTTTTTCTTAAATATCTCTTGTGCCTGAAAAAAAAACAAAGAAAACCATCAAGAAAATGTACTATAAACAAAACAAAAGTATAAAATATCAAAAATATTTTATGTTTAAAAATTTATTCAATATACTAAAATAATGCAGCCAGAGCTTTTGGAATGGCAGGAACTTAGCCTAAATTAAGACTTTTAAAAATTTCGAGATACAAAATCATGAATTGTTGAGTTTAGGGCCAAAAAAAAAAAAATTCTTTTTTTGAAAAAGTGAAATGTTTTTTTTTTTTTTTTTTTTATTTTTTTCATATATATTACATCAAATTTTCAGGGTGCATATAGTCAGGCGAGATACATCCTTTTTACATAGATAATTTTTTTATATACTCAAAAAAAAAAATATATTTTTTTTATATTTGTTCCCAGGGCAAACCAAAAACTACTGCATATACAAAAAATTTATCTAAATAAAAAATGTGTATCCCCCAACTACATATACCCTGAAAATATCATCCTGATCGCATTATCAGAGAAAAAATTATCACAATTTTTCATTTTCAAAACCAAAACAAAGTAGATTATGCTGAGATCCAGGGTCAAAAATTAGTTCTAATCTGTACATTTAGTGGGTAATGGACCCATCTATGGAACACTTTAAACAAATTTTCATGAAGATTCAGTCAGTATGTTTTAAAGATAGACCCATTAGGGTGGCAAAGAGAAAACCTATTTGGTGGAATAGAGAGATAAGAAAGAAAAATGGATGAAAAGAGTAGATATTTTAAAATATTCAAGGGTAGTAGTAAGGAGGGGGGAAGATTTTGAAAATTATAAAAAAAAATAGAAATGAACTTAAGCAGTCAATAAAGCAGTGGCAGAAATTAACTTAGCAAGGAATAGTAATAAGGACACGAAAGTTTTTTAGTTTTTATAAATTTTAAAGTAAAATTGGTTCAAATAAAATTGAGGAAAACTTATTAAGTTCAGATAAGGAATTAGTTAAACATTTTCAATGCTTATTTTGCGTCAATGTTTACTGAGGAAAGATTGGATAATAGTTTGGAAACTAACAGTTCTGGTATGCATCTAATAGACTTACCGAACATAAATTTCAGATAAAAGAAATTAAATCTTTACTGGACCATATTGACTCAAGTAAAGCTGCAAGTTCTGATGGTATATATGCTAGAATTCTTAAAGAGGGTAGTAGCAACATAGCAAAGGAACTGAATTTGATTTTTAAGCGATCTATAACATTTGGTGAGGTACCAGAAGAGGAAATGGCAAATGTTGTGCCTATAAAGATAGTAAGGAAGATTCAGGGAATTATAGGCCAGTTAGCCCTACATCTCTGGTTGTGAAAGTTTTGGAAAACCTTCTGAAAGGTCATATAGAAAAATATTTGGATGAAAAGATATTTTATGACTCCAAGCATGGTTTTAAAAAGGCTAGCATGCCAGACAAATCTTTTAGAATTTATGGAATACATACTGACTGCATCAACCAAGGAGATCCAGTTGATATTATATATTTAGACTTTAGCAGAGCCTTTGATAAGATTCCCCATATAAGGCTGGGACCCAAAAAGTTGCAATGTGGTATAGGTGGAAGGGTACATGGTTGGATTAAAGAGTGGCTATGAAATAGAAGGCAGTACTGACAAACGACACAAGTCATCATGGAAAATAATGAAGAGTGGTGTCCCAAAGGGTTCAGTGCTGCAGCCACTATTGTTCCTCATATATATAAATGATTTAGACCAGGGACTTAAATGTAAGGTTTTTAAGTTTGATGGAAGAATGATTGAATGAATGATGGATGTATAATGGTTCAAAATGATCTTGATAAACTTCCTAGGTTACCAGATAAGTGGCAAATGAATTTTAATAAAAAGTGAAAGGTTCTTCACCTAGGATACTCAAATAAAATATTCAACTATGATTTGAATGGTTATTATATTATGATAGATATTTATTATTATTTGGCAAAATATTCCAGCTTCATCAATAAATTATTGGAAAATATAGCTATATATAGTATGTACGTGGTATGTGCCAGTTATTTTGAATATTTTCAATTATTATCAAAAAAGTCATCTGAGCACTTACTTATACCTAAAACTGCGCCAAAATCAGTCCATGATATATTTGCGGCTTATTATTTATATATTTGGAGTGTTTCCTTTATATATTATAAATTTCATCAGCCAATTTCTTATTATCATATACTTTCGTTCATAATTTTGGGATAGCAAAAAAGCACACAAATAAGCATACAATTAGTTATTTGCAGATAGAACAATTCACTAATTTACTATGTTAATACTTGGATATTTGACTCATATATAGAATCTCAGTTAAGTACTAATATTGGCTAGTTTAGTTTCATGCGTAAATTTAATCCAGTGATTGAGATTATTATAAAAGAGACTACGAGCGAAGAACCTATTGGAAAGCAGAAACGCTTGTATGAGCATTGTGAGTCTTTCAGTTAGGAGTGAGATTGTCATCTCCAAACTACCCAAGAGAGTGAGAGAATTTCTTTATTTAGGCGTATTTAAATATCCTGTGTTATCTCTGCCTCCTGAGTATATACAGTATTTTGGTGAACTATAAGATCTCCAAGATTTATAATATGAATTTACGCATCAATTCTGTTCGAGAGATTGTTATAATATAAGATATATTATTATACTAATTTTAAGGATATAATGTCATATATAAATTGATTATATGTATCTTATTACTGCCCTCACTCTAAGAGATATTTAACAGATATTAAGATAATTAAGATATATAGAGAGAGATTTATAGTGGAGGTGACCTCATCAATCTATATGCGTGTGTAATAGTAAAAAGAGTGTAGAATGAATAATTTAATATTCGATCCCTTGGAGGTATATAACTTTTATTATACTTTATACTCCTATATGTATCTATCGAACTATGTGGAGATATACTACCTCCTAATCGTGTGGTGGAGAGAGTGTGTGTGGTCCTCGGAATCTCCATTACATAAGGAAATTAATGTGGCCAGCTAAATATATATACGGGGTACTATATATATATATATATATATATATATAATATATATTATAATATATATTATATTTACAACTTACAACAGCTCTCAGGAAGGGTCAAAACCTTGTCAACGGGGCCTGAGCTCTTTTCCATCTTCTTCTATCCTCCACGACTCCCTCTTCTCTCAGCTTCCGCATCGACAGCATTCCATGTCTTCTCAATGAGTCCTCCACCAAGCTCTCCCATCTTTTCCTAAGTCTTACTCTTGGCCTTGTTACCTACTGTCTCCATTCCCATCTCCTCTTGGCCACTCTCTCCTCCTGCATCCTCTCCAGGTGTCCCCACCACCTCAATCTAGCTGCATCCCTCTTATTTAATATAACCTTCACTCCAACCTCCTCTCTTATTCTTAAGTTTCACTGTCTGTCTCTTCTAGTCTAATCTCTCCCACCATCACTCTTAAAACGTAAATCTCTGCCGACTGTATTCTACTATCCTCTCTTGTGGTTGTACTCCATGTCTCAGCTGCCCCATAAAGTAGAATCGGTGTTAACATTTCGTCGAATATCATCCTTTTTATATCCATACTCATTTGTCTATGGGGTACTCTGCTCTTACAGCTTCCCCATACTAAGCTATCCTACTTGTTATCTCCTGTACATTTCCTCCTCCTCTTCCAAATACTCCACTCAAGTATTTGCATTTTTCCACCATCTTTATCTCAGTCCCTACCACATCTACTCTCAGCTCTCCTCTTCCTTCTCCCTTAATAACCACCATGATCTCAGTCTTTTCTGTGTTCATAGTCAGACCGGCCTCTCTAAGCCTATTAGCAAAACATATCACTACCTCTCTTAGCCTATCTCCCTCTTCGCTGCGTATCTGCGTATGCCAGAATATCACAGTGCAAATCTCCTACATCCTCTCTCACTTTTATCACTACGTCCAGATATGTTACAAACAAAATTGGTGACAACACGCTTCCCTGTTTGACTCCAGTTCTCACCTCAAACCATTCCTTATTCTCATATTCTGTTCTTAAATTGCATTTATTATTTTTATACAAACTCTCCAGAGCTCCTCTCTCCTCTCAACTTTTTATCCACTGCATATTCTCTCTCTAGCACTCTCCATAGTCCCTCCTTAGGCACTGAATCAAAAGCTTTTCTTAGAACTATGAAAGCTACACATGATCGTTTATTATATTCCCATACCTTTTCTAACGTAATTCTCAAGGGGAACAAGAGATCCGTCGTGCTTATGTTCTTTCTATATTCGTGCTGGTTTTACAAAAGTCATTTTTACAGTTATTTTTATTTTATTTATTAGTGTGTCAAATTATATATGATTTAAAATTTCAAAAGTACGTTGTTTAATTTCTTATTTATTTATTTGCAGCGTATATGTCAGTGCGCCGAACCTGTACGAAGAAAATGACGATCAGCCTATTTATGGTGGACCACGTTTGCATGCAGGAAAGTAGCGGAAGAGGCCATATGTGCTTCTGCCAGGAGGACTATTGTAACTCGGCTATGTCCTCTTT
>JABUQX010032025.1:35000-54689 GCA_015478945.1 Trachelipus rathkii
GGCATATGAAAGATATGGGTGGAAAGAAATTCAAATTACACTCTTATGGCCTTGGGGATGCCTTTTTTCATTCTTTGATTCTTTCATAGAGGCACCTGGAGTGGAAACCCTTTCTTCCTTAACCTAGTACACATATAACACTATTTATTCTAATTTATTAAAGATTAACAACATTTACTAGTGTTCCGATTTCTTGGGATAGCAACAAAACAGTGTCTCCTCTTCACTCACTGACCTCAATATGTTAGGTGGTATGTATTGTGTATGAACTACAGGTTTGTTCTAGAGGGAGGTGTGGTCATTTCTAATTAATTTCCGTAACATTCGCGGCTAAGTTTTTTATCCGTACTCATTTTTAAAACTTTTCTCTTTCCATTAAACCTCACCTCGCCTCGCCTCACTTCAGTCTCTCTTCAGAAATTCAGGTGCCCAGTTATTCCCAATAACAAATTCATCTTCTGTTTTTTTCATGGTGTCACTATTAATCTCTTTCATTCATGTTTTGTGCTCATGATTCAACAATATATTTAGTTCTTATGTTTATCATTTGAAGTTTTAAAAATATTCTGCCTAATAGTTTCAACTTAATCATGCCAGTCCATAAATAAATTCCTCTTCAATTTATGCTTCCTATTCCCTAACGATTCTAAATATTTTGTTTGCATATACAGTCGCTGTGTAAAAACTCTTAATATCTTCCTATCCTTTCCGTCTTTCTCTACAACCAATTTTTGAATGATTCATTATTTATCATTCTCTCTCTGTATACTTATCTGTGGTATCTATTTTGGTTGGTTATTATAGCTGTAGCTGTCCCCATTCAGATCTTAAATTCTTTAATATTGCTGTTTCTCAAATTTCTGTATCATTCACATATCTCTGTCCATCTAAGCATAACATTCTGTTCATTATTACATCTTTAATTAACAGAGAGCTTAAAAAGGAGCTGTGTTTGCAAGTTACCTGATATATCTATTCAGCTCAATTTTTATATATCTGTATTATTTTCAACAACACCCAACTTGAAAGATTTTTTTAGGTGTTTATTGTATTGCTGAGAGGTCTAGTATGTTAGTCTTATTATAATTATTTATTAATATTAGTTATGATTATTATTATTATTAATGTAGTTATTATTATTATTAATTATTATAGTGTATGATTATTATATATATATATATATTAGTTATATATTTATGATTATTTATATTTATTATATATTATAATTTTAGTATTAATGTATATATAGAATAAATTATTACTGGTGATTTTATAGTTATATATTTATATTCATATATATATATGTATTATATTATTTATTAATGTTATTCATTATCTTTAGTGGGTATGTGTGTGTGTGGTGTGGTTTTGTTATATATATTTTTTGTTTTTTTAGTTACTTTATTAATGTTTATTTCTACCTTAAATGATAGTATTACTACGGTGTCGTGTGATGTAGATTAGCCATTCTGACTACGACTAATACAGAATATTGGTTAGGGTATTTTCAATGGTTTATTAGAGCATTAACTGAGTCGGGTGGTAGTTAGTTAGATTGAAGCTTTTTTCTCCTCTTTCTCTGTGGCTTGAGCTTGGCTTGTTTTACAGTGTGACTTTATTTTAATTAAATATTAGAGCAAATTAATTACAATTACTTTAATTATATAACTGATGAATAGTTTCGATTAGAAATCTCATTCACATTAAGAAAACATTAACAGACTATAAAAATTACTCATTGGACATATGCCGCATTATTTAGAGTCATAGTTATACAAATTATCCTTCATCCCTGCGGGAATTATTTGCATACAAATCCAAATTGGCTTCGTTTCATAATTGGGTCCCATATGTTGTAGTAGGACGTTTGCATTTTCGCCTTGCGGAAAAACAATGCAGAGTCAGCAAAGTGTGTTTATGGGCTCGACGGAAGCTCCCATGTGTGTGGCCGGTTAAGTGAAATGCTAACGGTGAAAAGATTAAAGGTCGTTTTCCATTTTTGCGGATTTTGTCTAAAGCTCCGTTTTTGTATTTTTGTGGCATGTCTTTTGCTAACTGAATGTTTTAGTGATAATGCTTAATATGTTTTGTTTCGTTCCATCTTGTCAATATTCTTAAGTCACATAATTTTAGGGAGAAATGCAAATTATTGTGTTTGGAATGTTCCAATCACATTAAAACTTTGTTGCTATTTGTCCCCTGTGCTTACAGAATTTAAGGAAAATGATGAATGGAAAAAATGTAAACAAACAAGATTTGTGCGGCATAGTATGGGGGTCGTTTTGATTTTTCATGATGTTTTCAGTTGCATTGATTGATTTTATCTTTTAATCTAATGATTTCTTCGCAAATCGATTTCTTCTTAGAAAGCCGTTTTCTGATTTTGGCAAATTTTGCTATACTTAAAATTTGAATAAATTGGCTTTAAAGTTGGCGTTCCTGTTGTGTCGAAAGTTTTTAGCCAGGAATTTAGTAAAAGTGCTGGGTTATAACGGTTCTAAAAGGTTAGGAAAATTTCTATAAGTTTCTGTGAAGGTTGCTATTGTCCCCGGGGTCGCTTACTGAATTAAGTTGAAATATGGCAACTTTCTAGAAAAATGTAAATTCAAACAAATTGGGCGCATATGGTAGGTCGGACTTTCTTTTGTAATCTAAAAAGTCTCATGAATTTATCTTATTATTCTGAGATTTCTTCCTAAATTCCAAAAAATTTGTAGTGACTAGGGGTTGGGAAAGGAAAAAAACGAAGCTCGTTTTTATGTTTGTTGTCATTTTGTTTTTTCATGAAAAAAACAGGATTTTGATTGAAATACGAAAGTAAAAATTTTGTTTTTTTCGTTTTTTTTCGATTAAGTTTGGAATTTTTTACTGGTTTGAAACAATTATATGATGGTTATAAATTGTTGGAGTTAAGATATGTCTCTATTATTTGGACATTTTTTGGTTCCAATTCCTACAAGGTGCTTGAGTTTGTGTTCAAAATTTTTTATGGGTTTTTTTTTATATTGAAAATAGTATATTCTTGAATTTTGATATTCAAGATATTTTGTTTGTGGCTTCATTAATGTTTTCTTACTCTGTTTCCGCTTTCAGTAACATTTTATCAATAATTATTTATTCAGAATTTAGTAATGGCCACATGCAAATAAGTCGTGTGTGACTGGTAACTTTTTAAGGAAATAAAAGTTGCAAACGCAATAGGCCCGCATAAAATTATAAACTTTTGTTGGTGTAGACGTTTGCAGAAAAACTAGTAATTTATTGCTCATGAATCTAGAACTGAGGAAAATTCTGAAATTGCCAATGAAGAGAGATTGATTATGCTAAGGCAGCTAAGCTTAATGAGTCCTTTACTTGCCCCTACCTCCTTCACACTGTCATGTCTCACATGATACTTCATATACGACTTGACATATCAGATCTTATCCGTTGTATTCTTATAAATTAAATGTGTATCAGCCGGCTGATGAGCCAGTGAGTAGATGAGGCTTGAGCAGTACGTCACTAGCAATTTATGGTGCAGACTGGTCAGTGAGTGACTGGTGTACTTGTGAAGTTGATCTTTGTTTTGTCTTCTGTGCATATTTCTACTACCACTTATTCTTGGTCACGTGTGGCACTACTTGCAAAAGTCCTGGATACTTCTTCATCAGGACAATGCTAGGTCTGGGAGTGTTAGTGTAACAGGTGGAACATGTTCGGTTCGGAGGGGTGGTAAACGGTCTGCCTTTTTGGCTGGATTTTCAAATCCGGATCGGTCGTAATGTTATTCGTTTCTTTGTAATTAATTGATTTACCTTTCACATTAACTCAACGTACAAGAATATAGCAGTCCACTGTGTGTGATTTCTGTTGGCTCTTCCGTTCCGATGAGGTTTATTTTTTCTCATATGGTCACAGCACATAATTTTACCTTTTCTCGTGTTTGGTTGCGCGATTGTTCCGACGTGAGCGGTAGATTTTTCGACACACGTTGTTAACAGACATTGGGGAGCCCTTAAAACTTATCTTGGTCTCTGAGTTTCATTCCGTAAAGTGGGATGGTCGCATGATATGCTTGCTTCACATAGTTAGTAATATTTCTTCTTTGGTTCTCCTGGCAATTATTTCACGGTCAGATGTGTAGCAGAATACTATTGGGGTTATTGCAAACAGGCTCTTCGTGAGGACTCATATAGTTGTTCTGAAATATAGAAAAAAGGAATAAAGTATATTATATAAGGTATAGCCCCTTAAAAAGAAATAATACGATATTACTGTAAAAAAATATCATTAACAAAAGAATTGATTGGCATAAAAAATCTTGTTTTGTTGGAAATTGTTTTGTGGAAGATTCAAGAACTAGAGCCGATCTTGGAAAACTAATGTCATTTCTGAAATCAGCACACCCGTTATACTATAAATTCGATAGATAAAATATTCCTTGGCCAGCAAAAAAAATAATTTTTTTTGTTGGCCAGTTTATTTAAATCAGAATTTTAAAAATGCCACGTCAAAAAAAAGTCGTGTGACTGTAACTTTTTTTTAGAAGAAATAAAAGTAGAAAGGCCTTTGCATGAAATATATACTTTTGTGTGTGAGACGTTGCATAAACTGATGTATTTGTGTTCATTAGGTCTAGAAGCTTGAGGAAATGTCTGAAAAATTTTTTTTCTCGAACTTGTAAGAGATGACGTCATTTGCTAAGGCAGCTAAGCTTTAAGAGTCCTGTTATCTGCCTCCTGATCCGTCCTTCACTCATTCTTTGTCATTTCTCTTTATCATGATACTTTCATGTTACGACTGGTACATAGTTCAGACTATCATTATAATTGCAAAATTTTAGAATGTTGTGGCTGATTCACTGCTGATTGATGGTCCGTGATAATGAGGCTTTGAGCAGTAGTACTAGCACATTTAGTGGTCATGTTGAAGCTGCAGTAGGTTTGACCTGGGTTGGTGGAGTGGTGGAGCTTAGTGGATTAGTGATGATCGAATGTTAAGTTGGATTATTCTTGAAGAGCCAAGGTAGTTAATTTAGTCATTGTCATCTCATCCTTTTCTTTACATATTCTTGTGTATGTATTTTAATTTTATTTATTGTTTATTATTCATTTGCATTCTCCCTTAAGTCACTTTTTGAGTTTTGTCATTCAGGGATATATATCTATATGTATATGTATGTGGAGGCAGATAAATTATTCTGGTTAATATTTAAGAAGTTATATTATAGAATTATGATTATATTTTGAATACATAATTGTATTATAGTGCGATAGGTAGTGTAAATTGTTTTGTAAGTGTTATGAAGGCTCTACATACAGCATCGTGCAGTATTCATACTTTCTAGCCGTTGTAATTTGTAATGAAGATACTAATTTGATAAACATAGTATTAGTAGAATAGGTAGTTCTGTCTTATTTATTTTAAATCAGAATGAATATTTGTTTAATTTCTAAAATGAAAATTGTCTATTTAAAAAATCTGAAAAGTATCTCATATTTGAAATATCATATTATGCCTCTTAATATTTTAAAATAACTTTAATGAAAAAACTGAAAAAAACTGTGATTGTTAAAAACAGGTTAATGCTTTGTAATGAATAAATATATCTATTTGTTGGATAAAGTTTTCTTTCCCATAGCCCTAACTCCGATCTACACTAGTTGGGATCGATTATTTTGTAAGTTAAAAACCATTTGTTATTTTTTTTTTTTATTCTAATGTTTATTAATAACTCGTGGTCCATTAAAACAGCTGATTCAAAATATAATGTAAAATCAAACGTCGATTATGCCCGCAATTCGTGCTAAAACTGGATTAGCATTTCTATTGAGCGTTAGCACAAATGGAAAAAATGGAAAACGCCTTAAATTAATTTTTGTCGAACTTTTCTTTGCAAAGCGTATTTTTGGGGTGTTAATACATTTTAGTTATAAGCCACATATCTTCTTATAAGTAATCTTTGATTCAACGTCCAATGCATTTGTTAAAAATAAATGAAATGGGCGTATATTTTAGTAATCAGAAGAATTGGGGAAACTTTAAGAAGCCACATGGGGCTATCTTAGACTGTCCCAGTCACCCACTAACTCAAACATGCTCATGCAAAATCTCCGCAAAGCACTCTAGGGCAAATCAAATTTAGCTATAAAACCTTCTTTGTTGTCCTACTAAAAAAAAAATTATATAATCGAGAAATCTCAATGCTTGGGTTCATAACCTTAGTATCTAGATGAACAGCCCGGGTAACAGCGCAATTAAAAATAACTATATAACTAAAACCCGCCAATTGCTTCATCTAAATAAGAACATAAAAAATATAGGGACAGTAAGAAGCTACAATGGACCAATCAAGGCTGTCGCAGTCAGATACCACTAACCAAAAAGGCTCTCACTTTGAATCTTAAAAGCACCCTAGGGCTTGTAAATTCCTGTAACTTAGATTGATAGCTATAGTGTATATCCTCATTCGTAGTCTCAGCCCTTTCTTTAAATTTGCATATGAGTACACTCAAATCAGCCTCTGTTGGCAAAGCATTTCTCAAATTGTGAATAATCCCTATTATCTGAAAGAATGCTTTTTCTTATATCTTGATTGCTTCTATTTATTGTCTTTCATCTTATATGTCTCCATGATGCCTCCCTGGTCCTTTCCGTCCGTGCTCTACTAGGCAATTGAATTTTATTGGTCTCTTTGTTGATTATCAAGTAGTATGTAAATATATTTGTTGTAGATTTGTAGGTTGATATGCTCCTCTGAGTAAGTTCATCCTTTCTTCCAGCAGGTACGCTTCCTTAACGTCGTCTCAGCCTCTGTTCCTCATGGGGTCTGTACCGTCGTCAATGGACCCAGTAAATCTATCCTTGTGCTCTATGTTGCATCTAGCTCTCTGAGCAATTCTATGTCGTATTCGATATATAAGGGGCCAACTGTTTCAGCATAATACTCCAATACTGGCATACCATTTCTATTATTACTGAATATAAATACCTTGTTCTGTGTAATATTAACAGTTGCGATTTATTATTTGCCCAGCATCTTTATTGGAGCTTTTTGTTCTTTGCTTTCTGAAACATTTTCTGGATTAGCTTACTTTCAAAATTACTTGCTTATAATCATCTACTCAAATCTTTTTCTGTAGTCCCACGTAGACTAAAGCCAATCCCATTCGTATAACTGTTCACAATATCGAGTTGAATCCTAGTATCTAGGTGAAAAATTTATATATTATTTTACTAAATTAAGAATTTATATTATATGTTCAGTGTTTGACAGCATATCTTCGTTTCTTGTGGACCCAAGCCACTTACATTTGAATCTTTTAACATTCCTTCACTATTCCCTTAACTGAGTATGCCACTTTGGTATTTCACTGCAATACTTGGAACCCTTTGGCAGTTGAAGTGTCTCTTGGTCCTAAATCATGTTAGTATATATATAGTAAATAATTAGTGTGCCCCTCAGTCAGTGCTGATGAGCCCTTGGGTTGGGACACCCTCTTGCACTATTTTGCTCATGGATGTACTGTTACAGCACTGGTTGGTTTTCCTATTTCAGTCAGATCCGAGCTTCTTTTGTACCCATCTTCCACTCATATACCTGACATTGCATTATTAGACTTGCATCAGGTTCCTTGATGTTGGGATTCTTATCAAATGAAGTTTGCTTTAAAGTCTTAAATATTATATTATGATCCAAATGGTATGCGTTGCCTGCATGGATTGCATCTTCAGTTATAAGAACATGCCTTTGGGTACTAATATTGTGTGTGGTGTCTGAAATGACCTATTCTTTCTTGATTTTAACGCTTTGCTTGGGGTAGTCATACATGGAACTTTGTCCTTGTTGAAAAGGTATGTTATACTTATGTCGTCTGCGAGTTTTTAACGATGTGCTGAGGTATCATGTAGTTCATCCGATTAGTCAAGGCAATGGCGTGTGATGGTGGACAATCTTGTCGCAGAACTGGACAATACTCAAGAGGTTTGAAAACTAGAACAAAAGGTAAAGGAAGCGATGAGAAGTCATTCATCGGACATAAGGTCCCCTGGCTGTTCCCCCGTCGGTCTGCGGAGTGCCCCTTTATAAAAAGAATAAATAAGAATTGAAAAATAAAAAAATTACAAAAATTATTTAATTTATAATAGTAATTATAATAGCAACTAATGTGGCAAATGCTTTCTCTTCCTTCTTGTTGGGAGTGTTTTTAGTTTATACACGTGTTCAGTATTAAGCATATTTCATGCTACGGCTGAAGGACACAGGTAGCGCTGTAGGGTCATCTTGGTCGATTTATTCCGGTGTAGTAATATTTTTGTCCATTAGCCGATTTGCATCATGGTGGTTCTCAACAGTATTTGGAACACGTGAAGCATGATTTCTTATCTGGTGAGGGGAAATGTAGGCCCAGGGCCACGGGACACTCTGTTTGAAGTACTGATTTTAATTGACGTTTCTGTGTGCTATGTGATCGTGATGCGTCCACAGTCATTTGCAGTACACAACGGTAATAAATTTATTCCGGTGTATGTAACTGAGTTTATGGTGGGTGAGCTGACATTTAGCATTGTGTTCGTCTGACGGCGTTTTTGCGGGGATTATGCATGGATTAGCTGGCCGGCGGCTTTTGGAGGCCTGCCTATGGTGTCCACCTTTGCAGGCACGTCACATGCACATTGATAGGGCACGATCTTGGCATTGCCCGAGATTTTACTATCATTCTCCATTTCACGAGTCAATGCGATTGGGCAGAAGGGTGTCGTCTTTAACAGGGAGCGAGTGCAATGAGTGTCTCTGTATTTGCCTCAATGACAGACGTGCTAGGAGTATATCCCCACTACCGGAGTGGATGAGGTTTCTTCAGGCAATGGCAATTGCTGACAAGGTGCATTTGTGTTGTGGGAGGTGTGTGTTGTTATTTGTGTTTGTTCTGGGAGGGCATCGTTCTTTTATCGGGGGGCCTATAGTAGTTGCAGCAGTTGCTTCATTGGAGCACTTTTACAGCCTCAAGGTTATGTCGAGAGCATCCGTCAAAACGCTTATGATGTTTGTCTTAGTTATGCCGTTCCTAATAGATTTGGTGACGGTTTTGCATGCGGCTTATTTTTAGCATTTGACATTGTCGCAGTTTAGACCTGACTTTCACGGTACAAGGCCGATATGTTGTTTAAATGACCTACTTTATGGTGTACTGGTTCAAACTACGGCAATTCTGGATGTTTTGGCCGAGGCATTATGTATGTCGCCGTGGGACCGCTACCTCATCAATACATGTGTGTTGGGTTATTATCTCCTTGAACGTCAATGCCAGTTAGATAGCTGCAACCTCTGGATTTTCTTCGGAGATCGATCTCGACCTATCGATTCATTTGCACTTTATCATAACGTTGGATTGGGTTTTTCAGAGTATCATTGCCTATGGATAGTTTCTGATTCCACTTTTATTGAATATTGCATGCCAGGTGTTCGGTGTCAGGTGTTGTTTGTCGGTAGTCTATGGCCTTATTGCCAGATGGTGTGTTTAAATTTTTACACAGTTATTTGATTTACAGACCCCATATCAGGGCGCTGTTGTTCCCGGGGTGAGTTGATGGCTCATGGGCTTTGCTGCTGTAAGGTTGAAACATTGTGTTGTTTGCAGCGCTGATATTTTCTTCGAATTTCTACTTGCGAAGCGCTGTTTCTTCGGGTATCATTCTTCTTGGCCTTATGTCAAGTGCTATCAACGCTATGGGGTTGCTGGGAGGAATCCACCATGTGTATTGTCAATTGTTTCGAAGTAGAAGTGGTCGTGTGCAGGTCTTCTAACGCGTTTCTATCCTGTCCTTTGTCGACATGTGCTGTTTAACCCTTGTGGGTGCGTAATTTGACAATAAGTATAGATATATTCAGTATTTGTCAATTGTGCTTTCTGCTATTTTTTTATATATATATGATTTAAGCGGGAGAGAATTTTTTAAATTGTAGAGTGGTGGATAAGTCTAATTGTTTTTTGTCTTTTCATTTAGTATAATTTATTATTTTTTAATAAGATATGTTGTTGTAACTGTTGTTTAATCTAAATTTATTCTATGTTCATAGAAGATTTTTTTTTGTTAGAATTTTTCGAATTTAACAGTAACTTTTTCAAATATGTTTATTTCTTTTTCTTTTCTGTTCTTGTGGTTAACTCCTATTCTTTTTCATATTGTATTTCTATTTGGCATTTATAGTTGTATATGAAATTATGATTTAAATGTTTCGCTTTTTATATTGTTTTTGATCATTTTGTTTCATTATTTATCATTTATTCCATATGTTAGATTCTAGATTAAGATATGTCGCTAGTTTATATATATTCTCATTTAATCGTTAAGTCTTCATGAGTGTTATAGATTTCTTATAATAAGTATATTTTGTTTTTTAACTTTTTATACCCGATTGTAAGTAGGGATCTTTAGAATATAGTACGTGGAGGATTGGTTTTTAAATATATTTATAGGTTTAAAGTGTTATACATCGCTGGATGTTCAGAATTGCGTTTTGAGTGAAATTTAGTATTGATTTTATTTTCATGTTGTTTAGTATTGGTTAATATTTATAATTATATTTGGTTATGTTTCGTTAGTCAGGTTATGTAATATTTACGTTATATGTTGGTTGTTTACTTTAATTAAAGTTTGTTAAAGTAGTTTAAGACATGAAATTGTAGAAGAATTGATTAACAACATGGCTTGTTCTTAGGCTTATATCACCGATGCCGCTTATAAATAGGATATTAATAAAGTAATTTTTTTCCTTCCCGTGGTGGAAGTATTCACGTGGCGTTATCTGTAGCGGCGAGGGTGATTCTGACTGTGTTGCCGTTTGTGGGCTGTAATAATTTATCCTAAACACTTTACTTTTATACTTATTAAATTTTGTCTGCAGCTCACAGACTCCCACCAAATGAAGATTCAAATTAAATTTGGGGAAACTAAAAATTAGTATGCTTAAAAAACTAGCTTTATATAATAATTGTACCCTGGCTTAGACTTACAGTACATACACTTCAGTATCACATTTTCAAATTAAAAATGAAAATGCAATTATGATTAGGCCTGCTTATTTTCCAAGAAAAGTTCTCCTTGAAAAAATGGTTTGTAATAGGCCTAATTGAATTTATTATAAGAATACATTTATAATTCTCTTTTAAGCTTGTGAAATTCCAGTTTCTAATCATTTAATCCACAAGACCATTATTTTAATCTCGACTCGTATACGATCATGCCTATACCGTCTTATTGACTTTTATTCTTTGTAGAAATACACTCACATAATTGACAACACTAACATAGCTATATATATCATATATATAATAATACCTCTAACAACACACACACTAACAACATATAGACTAAATAATATATATAATACTATGTTATATATAACATATATATTATATATATATATATAATTATATATACACACCATACATACAACCTAAACTATTAATACTGTTAATACTATTAATACTATATATATATATAGTATATATAATATTATATACTATATATATTTATACACAAATAATAAATAACGATATAATTATAATTTATATATTAATTATAAATAATATAACAATTATTATTAAATATATTATTATTATTATTTAATTATATATCATTATAGTATAGTATATTATATTGTAATACATTTTCAATATTTTCAAGAAACCTAGTATAATAATATATTACATGATTACCTATATTACTATTAGTTATTATTATATATATATTAGTATATAGTATATAAATTATATTAATACAACTATAATATATATATATATATTATATATATACATATAATAATTACTAATACATTTAATATACATATATATACACTAATATATATATTATATATAATACTATATAATATACTTAATATATTATATATATATATAACTATAGCATAAACTATAAGAAATTAATATAGTATAATATATACTATAAATATATATAAATATTAATATATATATATATATATATATATATATAATATATATAATATAGGTTATATATATATATATATACACATACTATATATATATATAGTATATATATTATATAATATATATATATATTGTACCACAACTATCATAATATATATATAATATATAATATATATATATATATACGTATAATCACAATAACATATATAATATATATATATATATATACTAACACACATATTCATTACACTACAATAGTCTATATATATATATATATATATATATATATATATATATATATATAATTATATATAATTTATAATATAATATTATATATATATATATTATATATATATATATAATATATAGAACATCACACTTGTGACATTCATTGTAACGATACACACGAGAACCTCCGCACCTGCCGTTCACTCAACGTAGTTACCTCGATATTTTGATGCCACCTTTTCCAATTCGCGACACAACCCGCACTTGATGCCTACGCTTATTGTTAGCCCTTGCTAAATTCTGGTTCATCAACATTTCGGAGGAGCGGCAACCCTATCAATTTTGCACCTCGCCCGTGCCAACTTATGTAATGGTTCTTACATTTACTAGTTTCTCCTTAGTTGTGCAAAAATCAGATTTGTCCATTTCTATATATTATTTTTATTATTCTTATTATTATTGATGAGACAAACTTAAACTTGAACGATGAACATTAAATTGGAATTTGACATGGAATCAGAATTTTCATGGTTTGGCTTCATCTGATGCCCTCAACTTTAAATGAACCTTTAGCCTGTTGGTGGAGAGTAATGCTGCGAGGGGCACATCAGCTTTGGTGGTTCATCTTTGATGAATCCATCTTTTTGTTGCACAAATATCTTTGAATACCTACCTAATATTAAAATGATTCATCATTACAGCAGTTACAAGTCGATACCGATAGAAACTACACTTACACTTATAACACACATATGCACTATAATAATGATATTCTCCTATTCACACATATGCAAATACACATAGAACATCTTCAATCTGTTATAGCTCACAGAACACATTGACTGGATATCAGAGGACTAAACCATTGGAGCGGAGACCTTTATACACACCACCTCACACACAAGCTACAATATATATATAACTGTATATTGGATTACTCAATTATACTATAGCGTCAAACTCGTTATACTAAATAAACAATAGTATATAATAACTGCTTATATATATACACTCAGTTCTAAAAGTATGTATCTATAGTATTATATAGAAATAACTATATTTGTTTTTTTAAAAAATTAGCTTCATAAAATTCTTTGGTTGCTTATAACTTTATCTTTCCTATAGTATAAACTATCTAACGTTGCACTTCTAAACCTGTGTTGCAATAATAAGAGAGCGTGAGGCGCTGATAGCGACCTCGTAGTAAGTACACTGAAGGAAGGGAATTGCACTGTTTGGTTCTCAGTGCCATGTATTTACAGTTGAATAACTATAGGTAAGCATAGCGGCTAGATTTCAATTTGTGTATCGTTCGAGACAGCGTCAGATACTAGCTATTGCATCCTTATTTTCGTTCACCGATTACGAGCTGCATGGTCAAATTTTGTTATTGCGAGGCACGGTCTGTCCACAGTTTGAACTTCTATTATGTGCACTGTGATGAGCCTCTGTTTGATAGTCTAATACATTTCCAGGTTTCGTTCTGATGGAACGGGTGGCTGTTTTCCGTGCGCTCCCAGACACAGAGCATCTGAGGAGCAGAGGATGCTGGATTTTGACATATCACTGCAATGGTTTAACTCGGCGGGGAACTGGGCGGCGCGGACGCGACGCACTGCGGCTCTCACGACCCTAAAGCTGGGCGCAAACTGGTGCAGGCTCGTCAGCTCGCGTGCGCGGTGCGGGGTTTGGGGCTTTGTTTCTGCTCTTGTTTGGCCGTGTGTGGCGCTCGAGAGCTGAGACGAAGCTCCCATTGGGTGGTGGTTTAGGTGTATGTTATTCGTCTTTATGAAAAACTAAGTGAATTAAAATATAAAACAATATGTTAAATCAACTAGCGATTTACCAGATCTAATAGTCACCGGATTGCTGGCCCTAGTATTCTAGTCGATATTAATAATTGTCAGTTTTGTTTTAATTTACTCCAAGTGCTCAAATTTATTATATAAGTATGCATCATGAACAGGTGCAGACACAGAGCGGTCCCTAACAGCCGTAGTAAACGAATAGGGCGCAGGGAGCCTAACGCACCGGCAAATTCTCCGCACCGACGTGATCACGGAAGATGATGATCGAACACCAACAGATCCCTCAAGCCCTACAGTAAAGTTGTTTGGGTGGTTCCCTCCTCCAGATAATTTATGCTTAAACATAAAACTTTTATAACAAACCAAATATCTTAAAAATATAGTTATATAAACAATTCACTAATTCTCTCTTCGCACCTCCGCTCTAACCAGCATCATCAATCGATCCTCTCATTCGTCATTCATTTAATCAATCTGCAGTTTTGCGGTCCCTGAAAGGATATATGAAATCACCTCTACAACTCTCTACTCACCTCCTCGCTTCCATCACATCTCAGCATCTCTCCCGATCGTCAAATCCGTCTCTTCATCAAGGTATAAGAACACAAAGTAAGTATTACTAGTAATGGTACTTTTCAAAAGAACAGCATCTAAATAATCTTAGTGATTATTTTACAATACATCACTTTGTGCTTTGTAAGTTTGAGCAAACACACCTTGCACATTTGGATCACGAAAGGTCCAAAATTTGTGTGTCTTGCCGTAATGCAACTTCGACCTTTCCTTCCTGGAGAAAGCGTCGCCTAATCTAGTGACTACATCTTTAAACATGCTTCTTTCCTTACTTTCAAAGTAATAATACATAATAATAATAGTAATAATAATAATAATAATAATAATAATCAACGTAAACTCAATAAAATTATAATAATAAATTAATAAATAATAGATAATAAATATAATAATAATATATGATTCCAAAGTAAAGGATATGAATGAAATGAAAGATGACATGTGATGTATGCATCGATTTGATGTATTATTAGATGATAAACATGATGACATGCACTGATCTGCCGATTGTAATAAGAATGATAGGAATTCGATTGACTCAGATTCCACAGAGATTGAATTGATTTGTATTCGATGGATTTTGAGTAGAATAAGCATAGATATATGTATATAAAAGAATGATAATGATAGAGTGATAGCAAAGTAATGGAAGAATTGATTTGTCTATATCGGAGAAATGATAGAATTTGAGATACCTTTTAATTAATTGAAAATCAATGATAACTATGGTAATTATATAAGATGAATAAGTATATTAGAAAATATATAGAGCTTCACTGATATCATTACAACGTACCTTAAATATATATCCTTAAATAATAAATAATTTGTAGGCCTAAAATAATTATTATAAGAGTAATAAGAGGAGCACCTAATACTTGATCGTTTCAACCGTTCAAATTTCTCTGCACCCAACGAAGCCATTACAATAAATTTAACCTCCACCATATATAATATATATATCACATATATATATATATATATACTATATATATAATATATATATATATTTATATTATACACAAGTAAAAAAATATTATGTTCGTATTTGAAAATATATTTATTGATATATAATATATATAAAATACCTTATGTGATATATTAATAGGACCTTAAAGATCGTCCTCGGTGATTTATATAACATATATAAAAAGGATTTATAATCCTATATTATTTGAGGACACTTTCTTAATAAAAACTGATTATAGTTAAGTTATATAATTTCAAAAATTTTATATTTACAACAAGAGAAGCTAATTGTTGGTTTACAGCTTGTGAACCTAATAGTTGATTTAAAGTTAGTTCCTAGTAGAAGGACGATGGGGAATAGAAATCAAGACAATCAGACTAATAATAATAATAATAAAGAAAACCGCGAATTATCTTTAAAATAACTAAATGAATAATTCTGAGGGTGTTCTTTAGTTAACCTAAACCGCAGATGAAGACATAATATAAATTGTCTATTAGAGAGTATACCATTAACTGTAATATTTCATAATTGTAAAATATAACGAAAAAATTAGTGATTCGTAAATAAACAATACATGGTTATGGAAATATGAGCGGAGAGAATGATGTAAGAACGGGTATTGATGTTATAAAATTTATAGCTCACACTTATTAAAAGCAAAGTAACTAAAAGATGAAATAAAATAAAAAGAAACAGATAAAAAAAAATCAAAATCACGTATATTGCAAACATTTCCTAAATCCGTTTTGCCATAAGAGCTTTGATGTAGAGGGGTGTCTAGGTTCGGGCAGGTCCTCGGGTCTACTTGTAACAAAACCGGTAGTTTACTCGAGGTTAAATATGATGCTGAAACCTTACCTTTATGAGTTAAAGTTCTTACACAAAATCTATATTCATAGATTTATTTAAATAAATATAATTTACATAAAATTTAAATAAAGAGTAGAAATATAGATTTGAATATTTATATCGTTGTATAATAATAATTATAAATTTATTTAAGCAACTAAAAAGTTTAACAGTTTATATTAAATTGAAAAATGATCTTTGGGCTCAATGTATATGTAAAATAAGATTTGAGAAGGATAGATGCAACCTACATTTTTAATTAACTTACAATCTTAATGCCGGTATGAGGCTAATATATTTAATAGAAAACTTGAAATAATTTTAGTTATATTTTGATGAAGTATATTATATAAAATAGAAAATAAGTTTATAAATTATTATAGAAAACATAAAAATGATTTTAAAATATTTAATAAGGTATTTATATGTGTTATTATATATAAGTAGAGATGTATGCTAGTTGAGAGGTATGTGTACTTAATGTGTTGTAGGATTGGTGTGTGTTAGTGATGTTATCTGTATGTATGTTTGAGTATGTTGTATGTGTGTGTGTATATTAGTGTGTGTGTTAGTGTGTTTTAATAAACTAATAATAACAATAATATAGTGATGATGATAGTATATATATATATATAAAGTAATTAAATATATATAAAAATAAAATTAAATATAAATAAATAATATTATAAAAATAAATAATTATAAAAAATTAATGATATCGATAATCATAAACATACGTAATATAAATATATAAATAAAAATACATTAATGTTATAAATATAATATTAAAAATTATATAGTATATTCTTGTATTATAATATATAGTAATAAAGCATGATATTAACCTTACCTCTGCATATAAAAAGTATATAAAATCACAAGTATAATAAGTAAGCAGAAAGTTAAAATGAGGCATAGTAAATATACAGTATAAAATAGTTAAAGCAGTAATGTAGTGAGGATAGTTAAAGCAGTTAAAGCAGTAAAGTATTAGATATAATATATTAATTACCACTAAATCACTAGCAAAGTAATAACAAAAGCATTAAACGAAGATTGGATGTGTCTTCGAAAAACCTTTGGTTGTTAACTTGAAAATGAAACATTACATACTTGAAATAATTTTCAAAAAAAATCCACCACCTCAATAACCTTTCAAGGGCCAAAAAGGTCGATTTATCTTTTTTTTTTTTTAACATGACAACATTATACACGTAAGGCTGTTAAAGGTATGTAAGTCAGTAAAAAATTAAAAAAATTTTTAAAAAAAGAATAATTGATGATAAAGAAAAGATAAATGTTAGATCAGATAACGCTTATGTTTAAAAAAACTAAAGTTAACTTAAGTTTCGAGATAAGAAATAATAATAATAGGCAGGTTTGTAGTAAGAGCAGGAAAAATAGTTACCCTATAAACAAACAGCTAAAAGCAGACAAAGAGTGGTATATTATAAATACAGATTAGATATAATATATAAGCCAAGTATATAAATAGATTAATATAGTAGTCATAATCGTATATAAATAGTACTAGTTAGTTAAATAGTATTTAAGCAGAATATAATATATGTGTTTAAGTTATTAATCATAGCAGAAAAGTTAAAGCAGTAAAAAACATTAGAGTAGTCTTATTAAAGCAGTTAAATACATAAAACAATAGCAATATATACTAATCTGACCAAGTACGACAAGGCATGCGAGGAAGGCTGTGAATCTACCTATTGGTTAGTTTAATGATGTATATTTATATATATATAGTAGTAGAATATGACTTCTTCTATTTGAATATATATTTTAACTCGGATTTTACATTGGTTGAGAAGGTGTGATACATTCACGAATATAGTGGAAGTTAATAATTAACAGTGATACAAAAAGTAGAAAACAAATGATCATAAAGGGCTGAAGGCGGAGGGACTGACTTAGCCCTGCACATTCAGTCAGTTCCCTATCTGAAACGCAGGTAAAGCTACTGGTACGATTTGCACTTTCTTCTATGATATTTTTTTTGCGTAAGTTGAAAAGTGGTCCTTCCATCTGTCTAGCTGCACGATGTTAATGTCAATGGCAGTAGCAAAGTTAACTTCTAAAGGCAGTTTACTCGATGAACACCAATGACAGTAGTTGTTGTGCAGGAAAGGTTATTAACGAAAAAGGAGTACACGGTAAAAAGCGATGAAAAAGTTAAAGCGTAAAAACATGAGTTACGAGGCAGTAAAAAGGCAGGTAATAACAACGAACAGCATAGCCTTAATGGCTAATTCCCCTTGGTTGGTTAATGGGGGTTCTTAAGGATATCAATTACATCTGTATTGCGCTATAATGAACCTCGTATTCGAATTTAAACTGATTTATTATTCTCATACTGACTTTTAGGTATGTAATGTTAATGGAATATGTTGAGGTTAAACTAGCAGTTAAAACAGTATGAGTTAAAAGTAAGGTTAAGACATAATTGAGTTATAGCAGTAAACATGAGTTAAAGCAGTAAAACAATAAAACAAAAAGCATACTAATACCGCCCCCCTAGGTGTTAGGAGTGAACACTCGTATTGATTTAATTGATTTACCTGTTTAAAAAAGGTATGTAATGTTAATAAATATGTGATTAAGCAGTACATATAAGTTACAGTAAAACATGAAAGTAAAAGCAGTATAAAAGTAAACATAAAAGCCAATCATAAATGCCCGTTAGGGCCGTCCGCTAGGTGTTAGTTAATGACATTCACCTCTATTGATTTTACTGATTTTACTGCTTTAAGGTCTGTAAATGTTATGTTTTGTTAAATAAAATCTGTTTATAGTGCTAAAATAGGATGGGCTTAATATTGACCCATAGAAGACCAAAGGTTGGTCCGTGTGTTTAATAATCATGTGGTATAAGTGTAATGTAGTGTACAGTGTCTATGGTGAGTGTAAGTGTCATAGTGAATTGTTGTGTATAAGTGTAAGTGGGTGTAGGTGTATGTGTGTGTGTTGTGAACCGCTTGTGTATAAGTGTAAATGTAAGTGTCTTTGGGTAAGTTTAAGTGTCATAGTGTGTGTGTATAAAGTGTCAATAGGTGAATGTGTGTGTATAAGTGTCATCGTGAATGTGTGTGTGTGTGTGTGTGTGTGTGTGTGGTGTGGTATAAGTTAAGTAAGTGTAAATGTGTATAAGTATAAGTGTGTGTGGTGTGTGTGTGTGTGTGTGTGTGTGTGTGTGTTCTGTGTTGTGTGTGGTGTGGGTGTGTGTGTGTGTGTTGTGCAAACGGATGGAAATAAGTTAGGATAGATCCATAACAGAGTCAGGTTCCTTAAACGATGG
>JABUQX010032026.1:0-20950 GCA_015478945.1 Trachelipus rathkii
CCCTCACCTACTACTATATCTCTATATTACTCTCTTCAGTATATATCTCTAAGCTCACCCTCCCATACTCATCCCATATCTTCTATCTCTCTCTCTCTCTCTTAATCTCTCTCTCTCTCTCATTATCTCTATCCTTAGTATCTTCTTCTTCTCATCTATCTACTCTTCTCACTCTCTATCCTATGATTCTCTCTTACTACTATATTCATATATTCATAAATCGAGATTCCTTTCTAATAAAATATTATATATACTATCTATCTCTATCTTCTTCTTATTACTATATATACTATATATACTTATATCTATATATATATAATATATCCAATATAATATATCTATATATATCGCCCTATATATTACTATTATATATTATTATATTATAATATAATATCTAAATATCTTATCTATATATATTATATATATATATATCTATATCTATTTATTATATATTATATTATAATACATTACAATTCAATACCTAATTATATAATTTTATTCATATTAAACCATGTCTTTAATATTTATCATATATTATTATTATAATATATTCATCCCACCCCTAACTTATATCAAACCTCCATCACTACTATACACCCTAATATATATATATATATATTATATATTCTATATTATATATATATATATATATATCTCTTATTATCTCCCTATATATATATTATCCATATATACTCTTTCAATATTATATATCATAGTTATTATTACATATATACTCTCTATCACTATATATATATATCTTATATCCTCTATATATATACTTACTATATATCATTCTTACTTCATATATATATATATATATCCGTAATATATATATATATATATATATATATAATATATTTTTAATATATAATACGTTCATCGAAGAAAGAACAGAAATTAAGAAATTATTGTTGTGGATCTGATTTGGAGAATTTCTTGAATCGGCGGAAGGGGTCCCCTTGACAACACAGGGCTCATATCTCCTTGGCTCGTGGTCCATGTATCACATTTCATATTTCTCTGTCCCTTCAATAAAAACCTTAATAAACTTTCCTTTAACCTTTGTGCTTTTCGTTTCTCATTGGCAACTCGCCTCTAAGGGTAGTCCTTCAACATAAAAAATTAATAATGCAATCTCTTTGTCTCTAACCTCTCTGCCTTGTGCTTAGTATTATTTCTCTCTTATTGTGTCATATTTGATACTAGCGTTGTGCGGTATGCTGGACCAATATATCCGAAAGGGAAGTTACTTTTCATTATATTCTAATAACGTCTAATCCACTGAATGACAGAAAGGATACTCTCATTAACTCCTGCTTAATAATTTAATCTATAATAAAAAATCATACATATATACATGCACATAAAATTTATTAATATATACAGCTAGAAGGCCATAAAAAATACTACTATTTAACCTCCATTCATAGTAGAGTAATAAGAAATAATAGTTTTGGACTTGTTAATATTAGTTTCTAGAATTGGATGATGATCTATTTTATCTTTATTTTAAAGAAAAAGTGCAATTTCATTTTGCACTTATCTCCTCTTTATCTTCAACAACACATCTCATTTACACGTACAATCACTTCACCCGTTTAATGACCATTCCAAGCATATAGATAGCCTCTGAACACAATCATTATTTGAATTATCAAACCTTTAGATCTAATATTAACATACATAACAGTATCATTGGAGAGCAATTTTCTTTGAGTATCCGGATAATACCCTTATCACATCAAATCACATTATTGCCTAATACACTTAATAATATTTCCTAACTTGTAGATTATTTTTTTCTGCTCTCATGCCATGATAAGCACTTCTAGAAACAATAATAATACCTAACAGGATATTTAATATTCGTCTGAAATGTAAGTCGCATATGCGGATACGCATGAACAAGAGGATGTTATATTAATAAATCCGCGTAATCCTAGTACAGATCTTGTGAATATGCAAAATTTTAAATATTTACAGTTTCGGATTTTTATGATATTCGCGGATACGAATATTCGAAGCATCTTTATACAAATTATATAAAAAAAAAATAATTGATGTACTTCCTTGAGTGTGTGTGTACACAAATGAGATTATTTCCAAAGTTAATTCACACAATCATACACTCGTACAATCACTCGTACAATATTCTCACACACTCACACACACATACACTCATCTACACATGTATGGTTTTGTCATCAATTTTTTTTCTTTCTTTTTTTTCATTTTTTATTTATTTTAATATTTTTGATTTTATAATTTTTTACTTACTAAACTTTATTCCATTTAAATATTAGTGATATTATCATTATTATCTATTTTTATTATATTATTAATTTTTTATTATTATTATTATTATTTTTGATTTTTATAATTTTCTACTTTTATTCCATATTATTAAATTTATGATGCAAAGTCGTTCTAATTATTATTATATTATTAGTTATTATTATTAATTATTTTATTATTATTTATTTTAATATTTTTGATTATTATAATTTTTACTTTTATTCCAATTATTAAATATTATGATGCAAAGTCGTTCTATTATTATTATTATTATTTATTAATGTGTTTGTTGTTATTATTTTAATTTTTATTCATTTATTGATTATTATTTATTATTATTATTACATATTATGTATTTTTATTATTATTATTAGTATATTATATTATTATTAATTATTATTTATTGTTATATTATTATTATTATTATTATTATTATTATTATTATTATTATTATTATTATTATTATTATTATTATTATTATTATTATTATTATTATTGATTATTATTATTATTATTATTGTATTATTATATAATTATTATTATTTATTATATATTTTATTATTATTTATTATATTATATTATATTAATATTATATTATTATTATTATATTATTATTAATTATTAATTATTATTTATTACTATTATTAATATTATTATCTTATTATATATTATTATATTAGTATAATAAAATTATATTATTTATTATTATTATTTATTATTATAATTATTATATATTATTAAATTATATTATTATTTATTCTATTATTTATTTTAATTATATTTTAATTTGTCAAAAATCTTTAATTATTTTAATTTACATATCTTAATTTATTTTCAAACCTTTTTTAAATTTTTATTTTTTTTATTCTTTTTTTTAAATTTTTTAATTTTATGAGGTATGTTGTTACTTGTGTTAATAATGTATAGTAGTGAGACTATGGTTTGGAATAAGAGGTATAGACTAAGTACATGTGCTCGAATGGAAACCTTGAGGAGAGTGTTAAGGTGTGAGAAGACTTGTAAATAAGAGGAATGAACTTATAGAGTTGTGTGGTGTGGAAGAAAAAAAGGTTAAATGAGAGAATAAATGAATGCTCATTGAGATGGTTTGATCATGAGGATGGATAATAGTCCGTGTGGTTAAGGCGGATGTATAGTGGCGAGTAAAGGAACAGAGACAAATAGACTGTAATTAAATGATTTGAGTCCAGTAAAGAATGCCTGGAAGAGAAGAAATGTGAAGTTTGGCAGAGCGAAAAGAAGGTGCATAATAGAGGTGCATGCGGGGTTTGTGATGGGTATGTTCGTGGCCCATTTGTGGCCCAAGGATGAAACCCCACTTACAGATGCCATATGAGGGTCTGTCGCAGTCCCCTGTGAAACTTCTTGGGTGGATTTTTCTGACCGACTGGAACGAGTTCTCACTAAAAGGTATGAGGCCTGGGCTTTCCTTTTCGACTGCGTCATATTTCTCTACTACCTTTCTGTTTCCTGTGCATGTTACACGCACCTTACTCCAATCTTGGGGGAAAGAAGGTGGGAGATGATATATATATTATAATATTATTATATAAAGATAGTAAATATATATAATATGATATATATATATAATATATATATAATATAAATATATATATATATATAATAATATATAATGATAGAATAACAAAAATCATTTTTATATTAAGAAGAAAATTTTAAAGAAGTGAACAATAAATTGCGGTCAAATTCTGGCAACAGCGAAGTTGAATTTCTCTAAAAAAAAGTCGAATTTTGTGAATAAAAATTTCTTCGTCTGGTAGGTAGGGGCTGAAGATAATAATAATAATTAGAGTAGTAGTATGATAATGGTGATAGTGAATAATATGAAGATAAGAGTAATAAAGTAATAATAATAAATTAAAGTAATATATAAATGAATAGTGATGAACAATAGTAAAATATACGTAATTTTTGTGTGAGAATTAAGAGAGTGGATAATTACTGAATAATAATAGAAATAATAATAATAATAATAATAATAATAAAATAATAATAATAATAATAATAATAATAATAATAATAATAATAATAATAATAATAATAATAATAATAATAATAATAATAATAAATTATATAATAAATAATAATAATAATAATAATAATAATAATAATTGTGAGAATGATGATAATGATGATCGAGATAGTAATAATAATGATAGTTATTACATAATGATAATAATAATAATAGTGATATATAAAATTTATATATATATTAATGTATAATATATATATATAATATTAATAATATAATATATAGTATATATAGATATATATATATATATATAATATATATAAGTACTTATATATATATATAGTTTTATATAATACATATAAATAGTATATATATATATATATTATATATATATATATATATATAATATAATATATATATATATATATATAGTATCTATATATATATATATATATATATATATTTGAGTCAGTGTACAGGACCCAACACGCTCAAGAGAAGCTGCCATTACGGGCTGAAAAATCAGGCACCATGGGAGGGGCCCTGTCCATATATATGCTTCAAATGTCATAGGGAGATTTGAATAGCGAAATGAATATTCACTGATTCAGTCATTCAAAAAATAAATAAGCGCTAAATAGAAATTGTACCCTTGTATTATAGAATTACGTCCTAAAGATTACAAACAAATTATATATTATAATGAATATTCATTTCTGAAGATACAAGAAAATAGAGTTACGGCTAAAGTGGGAGGATTCAAGATAAGATATGGGGAGAATCTTCAGAAGGTGATATGAACCGTAAAGTGGGAAAGTGACGAATGACCACGCCGAATAGGGAACATCAATGAAGATATGGCGAACAGATTTAGGGGTGTGGCGACGGCAAAATGTGCAAATGGGAGGAGTCCCGTGACATATAGTGACTGTGAGTGATATTAGTCCGGCCAATACGGAGGCGTGCGAGTATCACCTGATCGTGTAAGCGCTTTCGTCTGTGGGAGGAAGACCACTTGTCAATATTCGGCTTTATGTTTCTGAGTTTCGCTTCCAGCTGATCATTCTTCCAGCACTCTTGCCAACAAATGAAAGAACCTGTCGGTGAGCAGGAATAGGATCGGTTATGAAGCAGCCCTTTGTCGAATGGCATCGGAGTACCTGGGAATAACTCGCGTAAAAGAGAAGGTGGCCATTTTGGGCCTTGTCTGTCAGCGATTTCATTGCCAGTTTAACCGCCTACAATGAGAGGGGGCCAACATAAAATAATTTGTTCCTTACGGGAATGGAGAGCCGAATAAATTGTTGTACAGCAGATACCATTGGTTTTAGAATAGGGAGGGTTTTAAGCGCTTGTAGCGCGCTGAGCGAGTCTGAATAAATGACGATAAGTGGATCTGTGGTTAAGGATTAAATTCGAGAAAAGGGCAATCATTAAGCCATTAATTCTGCTTTTAAAAATGAAGCATGAGGGAAAGGGTATGGGATAGGGTTGCGGTCGGAAAGACAGCAGATGCACCCAACTGTCCCCTGTTTTAGAGTCGTCAAGTAAACACTGGAGTAAAATCATCATGAAACTGTGGAATGAGACTGGAATGATGCTTTTAACAAGGCAGCAGGAAGGCTAGATTTGGAGAGAGAGGGTCAGAGCAATGCAAAGGTGGGACGAAGAATAACCAAGGGTGTGTAACACTTCTCATAAGAGAAAGGCAGCACCTTTTGCAAAGGATTAAGGAAATTAATGTTATGAACCGTGTTTGCAAATGCCAGTAATTAGGATCTGAGGTATCTCCGTCAGTAATCGTGCCAGAACGAACGTATTTGGGAAAAACGAAGAAACTTGTGCACATGATGCTTTCTCTTTGAAGAGAGAGGTGGCATCACATTGGCTTCAAACTTCAAGGCTCACTCGGGGGGACGATCGGAAGAAGCCTCCAGTGGAGATACGGATCGCTTCGTTTTGGATGGGATCTAACAGGTGCAGAAGTGTTGTGGAGGTCTGACCATATACTTCACAGCCATAGTCCAGTTGATCGGATAGGGAGATGTAGAGCGTAAAATGGACTTGCGATCCCTAAGATTTTTGAGGAGATGACGTAACAGGTCAAGGGCGCGATTACAAGTTGTTTTCAGGTGTTGAATATGCGGTGCATATGTTACGTGGTCATCTAGAATGAGTCCTAGAAATTTGACTTGTGAAGTAACAGGAATGGGCAAACCATATAAGGTTAGGTTCACTGGAAGAAGGTGGCAAGTTCTTCGATTTCTTATTTTCTTAAAAAGCTCTACTGAGGTTTTGGTGGGTGAAAAATGGAAACCATGGGAGTTACCCCATTGTGAAATATTCTCAATAGCTAATTGAAGCTGTCGTTCAAGAAAAGGTCGCCTGGCACCGGCTATATATAATGCAAGGTCATCGACATAGAGAGAAAAATTGACAGTCGCTGTGATAGAAGTAATGATATCATTAAATCCGAGAGCAAATAGTATTACACTTAGAACACTACCCTGCGGAACGCCTTCATCCAGAGTAAAGTGGCGTAATAGAATAGAAGAGCACCGAGCCTGGATGGATCTGTTTGACAGAAGGCATTTGATGAAAAGAGGGAGTTGTCAGCGGAAACCGAGCGAATGCAGTTTAAGTAGAATCCCAGATCTCTACGTTGTGTCTTAAGCTTTTTCAAGGTCAAAAAAGACATCAAGAACCATCCCACCAGTTGAGAAGGCTTCCCGGATGTCATGGTCTAGTTTTTGCGGAAACCAAACTGGAAGTTTTAAAAAGCTTTGGGTCTCTCCAGAAAAGGGAGAAAGCGGCCATAAACCATTTTCTCCATTAATTTACAGGAATGACAGGTCAGCGAAATAGGTCTATGGTTGTCCTTCAACTTCGAATCTTTGCCAGGTTTGGGGATAGGAATTACAAAAGCTGTAGTCCAAATAGATGGAAAAGAAGATTCGATCCAGATTCTGTTATATAGATCCATTAAAAATGCTGATGCCGATGGATGGATATGACGGAGCATAATGTACGAAATCATGTCTGGATCAAGAGTCTTTGCTATTCGCCAATAGATACTCTGCAAGTGTAAAAAGACGATTGTAGGTATGATCTTTTCCTGTCGCTGTTGAAAAGTTTGGCAGTGCTGTGTCAGTTCTCAGTTTTTGAAAAACTTCAGGGTAGCGGAAAGAACTCGAGTGGCTAGCAAAACTATAACCTAACGCATTCGCTACTGCAACAGGAGCGGAGATCGTGTCAGTTATATCAGGCCCCATATAGCGGGGAAAAAAAAAAAGGGACCCCCCTTGTTTTTTTTTTTGGGTGAGTTGTTTGGAGCGACGAGATATTTTCTGTGTAACTTTCCACACTAAATGAAGAGGAGTTGTGGAATTAATAGTCGATATGTATCTCGCTTTGGCTGCTTTAAAAATAATCATGCTTAGGGTGGTACGAGTCCTTTTGCATTGCCTGTAGAGTTTCTTCTTCTCACGGTTGGCTTGGGCGCACTCTTGGGACCACCAAGGGGGTTTCGACCTCCTGCCTGAGGAAGATTTCGGAATGCCGAAGCTTCCCGCTGTCGAAGACACGATTTTGTGGAAGAAGCGAAAAGCATCATCAACAGTCGGAAACCGGTTTTTGAAGGGAGAAAGTGGGATATCTGTGGCCTGATAAAAAGGAGCCCACTCCGCTCGATCATAACGCCAGCTGGGTTAGGTTTTAGCATTGGACTTGGTACAAGCTCATTTAAAACTATTGGGTAATGATCACTGCCGAATAAATAATCAAAGCGGGACCAGGTAAAGCGATCCATAAGGGAATGGGAGCAAAAGGAAATATACTAGGAGACTTCAACCTCCGCCACCCCTTATGGGGTGACTCTGTCACTTCGCCTAAGTCCAAGATCCAAATAGATCTCCTAATCCCTTTTCCTGGGATGCCTTAACACAGGACTCCCTACATATGAACGTTTAGATAAACGTTCATATGCAGGGAGTCCTGTGTTAAGGCATCCCAGAAAAAGGGGTTAGGAGATCTATTTGGATCTTGGACTTAGGCGAAGTGACAGAGTCACCCCATAAGGGGTGGGGGAGGTTGAAGTCTCCTAGTATAACAACCAGAGTAGGGATCTGTTTAAAAAGATCAGCTAAGTGACCTTAGGTAAAATTCACTAACTCGGAGCCAAGTAGTTCGAGCATAGTAAAGTCGGTGGATCAAGTGAATTCAGCTGCCGACTGCCATCAAGTTGTAGTTTTGGAGAGGACTGGAGAAGTAAGGACAATTTGTGAATGAGTATTCCTGCACCTCCCCTATCATTGTCACCTCTTTCTATAGAGGTTAGCGGTGATTTATATTCCGACGGCTGAAAGAAGTCACGATGTCGAAGTCGAAGTTCCTGCAAACATATGCATTTTGGTGTACATATGTTTATTAGTTGAACAAGTTCTTCAAAATTAGAATAGTAGCAAGACAATTCCATTGAAGAAAGTTTGCCATGCTTGAGGTTTTATAAATATCTAATAGATGGTCTTTTTAGTAGACATTTTTATTGCTAAGGGGTAGTGTTGAGGTGAGTTCGGATTGGAGAGGAAAGGTTGAGACGTGGATCTCGGCGAGGAGAGGCCACATATCCTGGAGGTAAAGAGTAGTCATACAACAGAAATTTAGGTTGTATGACCTCATTTGGGAAGAAATCTTCAGAATTTGGTGAAGGGACTTCACCATGAATGAGAGGATAATTGAGTCAACTAAGTCAACTATTATGTGGTTGCGGTGGTTAATAGAAGAGCACCATTATGCTCATGTTTATTATGAAGCGGTATCAGATCTATAATCAAGCAGATTAGAAATTGTGGGAGGATATAGAGTGCTTTGCCATGGAAATGGGAAGGAAGGTGTCACCGGAAGGGTGTCGTCTTTTTGAGAATGTTTCGTGGTTGCGGTATTGGGTTTCAATATAGGATTCGATGGATTGGCAGGTCTGACACGGATGATTTTGCCAGTAAATCATCATCCGTTTTGGGAGATTTGGACAATTTGTTGGAAAGAATGTGACTCTGAATCTCTCTTGCATGCCTCCAACAGACTCCAGAACGCTGTAGAACGTTGCTACGTTTAACTGGATAGTTTTTTCCATCAACCTTTCTCAAGAAGTGCAGGAAGCATTAAGAAGAGAATGGGTCATCACATCAAGCTCCATTTGGGAGCTTTTATCCATTTCATCTGCTAGGTATAGAATCCCTTAGGGAGTGATGAGATAGGAAATTCGGAAGAAGAGTTATAGGAAGATTCAGAAGAGTTAGAATTATCTTACAGACTATTAGAGGGTTGTTGGTGGTTGTTCAATAGCTGTGCTGTTTGAGTACAATCTGTTGAAGCCAATAGCTTTTGTCTCTGGAGAAGATTTATGGCGAGGTCCCTCCTGAGTTGCATTTTTTACGTCTGGGTTTAATGTGTTTTTGTTTAAAAATTCTGATGCTCTGCATTTTAACGAATAATCTTTAGCTTGGAGACTATTCTTTTCTTGTGTTTAGAAACATCTTTTTCAGGGATTTGAGTAATAGTGGGAGGCGAATTATGGGACAAAGAAACCGTCCTCTTGCGCCATGAGTTTGGAGAACCTATTGGTAGGTATGGGTACTGTAGTCTTGGAGGAAAATGTTCCATATTTGAACGGATGAACGCTTAGTTCATGCGTTTGCTGAGGTATCTCGTAACTGGTTATTCGGGATAGGTTGTTGATGGCTTTTTGGAATGGGAATTGAATCAAGGCTGGCTTTGTAAACTATTGGGAGAATGGTAGTGTTTGCAATAACAGCAGACAGGTGCAGTTAACTGCCTGGTTTCACTGAATTTAAGAGAGGAAGTTCTGTTTAGGATGGGGTGTGTTGGCGGATTTAACACGGGAGTGCGTGGGGTAGCTGTAATTGTGGCGTAAGATTGATTTTAATTTGTCTGATATTTTTCCTTGAGCGCTATAGCATCCTCTGCCTGCTCAATTTTTGCATGGTACATAACTCCAAAACCTCCTGTTCAAACAGGTAAGGCGGGCATTTGAAGGAAGAAGCACTGGTGAGGTCCTCCAACAGTTTCTACAGTTAGTGGTATTTTCATAGGGAGTGTGAAATAATTCTCCGAAGATTGGGCATATATCATCCGGTCCCCTACAGTATTTTCGTGTGACCAAACCGTTCCACATTTGAAGCAACGTCTGGGTTGAGAGTAACGTGCGAACACTGTACATAAACCCTACTTTCACTTTTGTAGATGGACTGAGGGGTATTAAAGGTCAGCACAAACCTAGGAAATATTTAAGTTTGACGAAGGCGAGTACCTACAAGGGGAAAATATCTATAAATGTTGTAACGGAAAATCTTTTCTGCTGGAGATTTCTCATAATGACATCTAAATCTTCGTCTTTCTGTTCATTACAGAAAATAGTGCCTTTAGATTATCAGGAGTAGAAATAACAGGAATGTTTGCGAGAGACGTTAAGGATTACAAAATGGCACTTTGGTTTCGGTTAATTATTATACGAAGATGAATCCATTCTCATTAATGTGACTGGTGGTCAACTCCTACAACTTTTTTCAAAATGACTCGCTGAGAAAACTGGTTCTGTGCTCAGTAAGAGCTTTGAGGTGTGGATCGCAGTGTGTGTATACATCGGGAAGATGGTGTCTGCTGGCATTCCATGGAGGGGTGCAGCAATAATGGGAGTAACGAATGAGAACGACTATGACCGTGGGAACCTTTGTGGGATTGCCCTGACCGTTGGGGCACCTGGGTGTTTGGGGTTTACTATCGACGAATAGCTGAAATTATACAAAGGACCCTCATGTGTAGGAGAAGGGAGTAGAGCATAGGTACCTGGTCTAGAGGTAGTAGGGACCGCGGTAGAGTCAGGCTGGGAACCTAACAGATGGTAATTGTTGTTGATGATGTTCGGCTCACCTTGGTTTAAACACGTTTTTTCTTTTGATAACTTTTCCATAAAAAAAATTTAACCACAAACTTCGTCTCCATGAATGATCACTGTAACAATAAAGCAAATGAGACATAAAGGTAAATAACAGGATGGGCTGGAAGGCACATATTTCATAAGGAACGGTGATCCTTCTCTCCACAACAGGTCACAGTCCAGAGACCCACACAACCTCCCGGAGCCCACCCCGTAGGGTAGGCTGTGTATGTGGCCTCGGAAGATACTCACGGAACTCTACAACGGTTCCCACCCGTGTACCACAGGCACCTTAAGTCTTCACGTAAAGCCCGAGATTATACACCAAAGTGCAGAACAGCCTCCTGGAGGGGTTAGCAAAGGTTCGGGTTCCCTACAATTGGTGGCCCGGTCAGAGGTGAGGCTAAAATACCGGTTTTTCAACTGTACCCTTATCCACGGGGAGAAAGTGTGGGGTGAACAGAAAACCCATGCTGGAAGAGGCACCGGAAGCCCATGGGGTTATAATGGGAAAAAAAGGAGGGTCAACTTATATAAATAATTATTTATATTTAATTATAATTAAAGGGACTTATGGTTGGGAATTCAAAAAAAAAAAAAAAAAGTCGTTAACTTTTTTTTTTTTCAACTGCTCTAGGACACTGAAGGGGTTCAGTTATATTTTCTCTATCCAAAAACAGTATTCAACCAATCGAAAGCCTCACTATATATATATATCACCAACATCATCAGCATTATCTGGCGTTGAGTAGTGGAATATAAAATATACATATAATATAATATATATATATTATTAATATATATTATTATATGAATATATATATATATATTAAATTATATATAGTATATATACTATGTATATATTATAATATAAATAATATAATATAATATTATATAATATATATATATATATTATATAAATATGAATTAATATATATTATTATATATAAGCCAACCTATATAGTATATATATATAGTTATAAATAGTATATATAACTCATATAGTTAGTTGATGTTATTATATATGTAGGTGGATTATCATGGGATGACTATAGTAGTACTATTGTATATTTATAGTAGAAATAAGTATCATAGTACTTCAAATGATATGATACTTAATGAATAGCTAGAAAAAAATATAACGTACTTTTTATTATTTATATATTGAGAAATAATTCCCTAATACCTAATAACGTCCCTTATAATTATAAATTAAATAATATAATTAAATATATTATATTTATTGTGTATGTGTAGTGTATATATATATATATATAATTAAAGTGTTAACTACCTATCACTATTCATCATAGACTCTGAAATTATATAATATCGATACCACAATGTATATTACTTATCATACGGTGACTCTTCCATAGCTATAGAGTAGGTATTATATACGTCATATATATAGTACCACACTTTCTCCACGTGGATATTATATGACAATATAAGAAAGAGGAAAACACAAATGATATTTGGAAATAAAAGAATCACACCTGGTCTAAGCCTACTCTGACAACCTGACGAGAGACCACACAATTGGCCCTGACTTCGCGCAACGTCGATCTAATGATATAAACCCCTGACCAACTATACAGTTGAGCCCATCGCTCTAACCCTTCGCCAACTTGGTTATAAATCAACGGTTCAAGAGTAGCTCAACTGAATCGGCTAAACTAGCGCTCGGGTACAATTGCTCCGCTGCGGATGGGAAACTCGCGAACATGCGCTGTGTCAGTCATGCCAGAACGAGTAAGGAGCAGTACACTGCCTCCTATTCATCCTTCCCCACAGTGAGTGTGAGCTTCTCCGTGCGCATGGTTATTTGAGTCGGATTTCTTCGTAACTTGCGTGATAATCTATGTTAGATGACTAAAAGATCTACTCGTTATACTAATTAATAAATAATATTCCTCAGACACCAATCCTTATTATTATATAATTTACTATATAATGTCTCAATATTATGCTATTATATATGTGATCTTAAAGATAGAAATTACGATATATTTCAATTAAGTACCGAAAAATATTATAGTTGGTATTAAACTTATTTTGATGGATATAAGAAGTTATCAAAAAAAATAAACTGAGTTTAAATACTAATAGTATAGCTCGAACATATTACTAATCCTAATACATACAAATTACTAATCTGTTTATTTTATTTTTCTAATTATGTTTCCAACACCTACACCATGGCAGCATTCCCACCCATCACAGATTTCCCTACTACTTAAACCCTTACTATGAAACATGATATATAGTACTCATCATCCTACTTCCATTTACTCCCCTATGACAGGTCCTTTATTGAACATAATTTCACTATTGACTATCGATCTAAAATATAAATATTACTACCTAAAACCTCTACCAGTGCCCTAAAATAGGTCAATTGCATCCACATAAGTCTACCCTGAGCATTAAGGTATTCATATTTCGTTTAATCCATATATGCTACGCACCGCCCTCTCATATAGATAATACGCTCAGCTAGACTACATCATCGCACCACTGTTATATATACTCGTATTACCACTACACTCGCAATCGCACTCATATGACATCACAATAAGCCTCTTGATATACTTGACACAATCACACACAGAACCTTGTTTCTTGCTCTCCCACACCACAACTATTTTATTATGCATTGAATAATAAATATATATTAGTTACGATGTCTGAAGACCCACACTCAATTGTGCACTAATTTATAATGAGTAGTAAATGAGATTCATATCCGTAAGAAGCTACTGCTAACCGAACTAAATGTGCCATTATTTAAGTTAGCGCTTAGATGTCTGCATTTTACCGCACAATCATTCCATGTATGGTATAGTATTATATGTATACTCTATACACGTACAATAATAGCATTAATGAATAATGAGCCCTTGATTGTTTCTGTGAAGAATCAGAAGTATCAGAGAGTTATTATAGATGAGTTCAATTAAGGAAGAAATCTTACCATGACAGATAATAAGAGTAGTATGTTTCGCCCTTAACATCGTATGAGCACACGCGATTTACCCCGTATCGACTTTGTAATGCCGAGGCGTGCACAATAGCTGTTGTCAGCGATTGAACGTTCGAGAGATATGGGACAGTATTGGTATGATCGTAGACAGTCTTCGAAATATCGTTATATGATTTATTCCTGTAGGTATTTTCATTTTTTTATTTGTGTAGTTTATTTTACTTTAGGTATGATGATTGCGCCGTTCTATGTAAAGTCGTTCTACTCCTCTGTGTAGGTACTACTGTCCTCTTAGAGGTTGACTAGCTACTTACGTGTGAGGTTCGGTTTAGTTATATGTGTAGTATAGTACGTTATATTTATTATGGTATTATTGTGATATGGTGTAGGTACTACGTAGGTGTTATTATTATGCTGTCTAGGTTTTGTCGTGATAATAAGAGTATAGTAGTGTTTGGTTAGTAGTTATGAGGTGTGCGGGTAATTTATATTGGAGAGAGATAGATTATATAGTATAGGGGGGGGTAGTATAATTGATATTATTATGTTTTATAGGATGAGTGTATTAGTAATTATGTTATTATGAGTATAGTTAGTAGTAAGGGTATTATTATATTTTTAGTGAGTGTGTTATATTATATTATATTATATTAAAGATATATATATATAGTATATACGGCGTATATAATAATATATATATAGGATAAGTAGAATAAGGTAATTATCTTGTTATATACTTAATTATATAGTATATATAAATATTATATTAATATATGTATAGATAGTAATAGTGATATGTAGTATAGTAGATTATATGATGTGTATATATTAGTATATATTAATATAATAATATATAATATATAAATATATATAGTAAGTATAGGGTGTATATATATATTATATATATATGGTATAGTAGTATATATATATATATGGTACCGTACTTCGTGTACATTTATAAACTTTTATAAGGATACATATGTAGAGTGCTAGCCAATGAATTTCTGGTACCAGTGGAAGAAACCTGTGTAGAATTCCCGTTGTGAAAAGCCAATAATTGGTGCCTCTTTCTTGTTTGTATATATCATAGGGTCAGCCGAGGTGACGTGCCTGTGCCACCCGTGGGAGTGCTGAGGGATTCAGGTGAGTTAGAGAAGTGAGATCAGAGTGCCGAAGCATCTTGACGCTCTCCGTCCGGTCCATAAAATTGATATTGTCTTGGCAAGTGGCTTTCTCTTTATATATGAAAACAATTAAATTGTTTGAACTGTTAATATCCCTGTGATGAATGCATCGTAAAAATGAGTCTTATACATGAATTAATAAGAAATAGAAGAACGAACGTTTTGCACTATTCAGAGAGATTATTATTGGCTCCAGTCAAGTGATTCTCTTTGAACAATAGGGCCAAGGTAATCATTGATAGAGATAAGTGCTTTTGTTGTCATAGGCTTGGTGGAAGTCCCAGGTACAGTGACAAAAACCCCCTTTTTCTGATCTAGGGGGCACATAAGCAAAGATAAAAGAAAAAGTGGTGATTGTCAAGAGTGAAAAGTGCCAATAGAATAAAAATAGTGCTAAGTGAAGTGACTCCTATATTGTGACGAAAAAAACTAGATAGAGTAAGTCTTAGTGCGTTGGTACAAGAGCTATCATAAACTTTAGTTACATAACGATGTAGCGGAAGGAGTCCCGTTGATTTAGGAAAGCGCAGTCTCGAAAAAGAGAGCTCCAGTTTGTCAAGTAATAGTCACCGCAAATAAAAAAAAAAAAAAAAAAAAAAAAAAAAAAAAAAAAAAAAAAAAAATAAAGAACGGGCTGAAGAGGAATTTAACATGCCCCTAGCCATAAAGAAAAGATCTCAGCCGGTTAGACCGGAGGGTAGGGGAAAAGCAAGTAAGTAGCAGCCAAAAGCAATCTGCAAAAACTTCGGAAACGTCTCCGCCCTGCTCGCCTCCAAATCTCAATGGTGCGGATATTGAAGAAAATTCGATACTCCGGATGGGGAAGGAGTCAAGGAAACTTCAAAACCCCGCCTACGAGCAAGATCTTGTTATCCCCCACGAGTCTCCGCCCTCGTTGGGGGACTCCAAAGGCCTGAGTCCTGCCGATTGCGCCAGTTGCGCAAAGTGAGATTGCGGTAATATGATGACCTTGGGTTACAGCACCCACTGACGATACGCGTTTTCAAAACTATATGAGTGATATCCAGAGAGAACGGCGCATGAGAATAGTTTTGCTTCCGTTCCTTCCCGCATGATATGGTAGGCAGACCACAAATTTTCCAATTGAGGAGATTGATGTCCAAAAGTGTGAATTGCGTCGATAGAGGGAAGCGTTGACGGCCCCAAAGTTGTAGAAGGTGCAAATCAGTGGAAAATTTTCCACACAAAAAAGGAATGAAAAGAGAGGAAGAAACTTCTTCAGTTTACATAGGCGAAAGGGGTTCGGGAGTGGTTTATGGGGAAGGAAATAGGAGCGATCTGCTTGCTGGAAAAGCATTGCTCCGTTTGTTTCAGGAGTTGTTTAGTTTATGAGGCTTCATCTCGCTGACAAGAAAGTGTAATGGACTCGGGCAGACGTAAATCGCAAGTCTTGGAAAAGAAGTTGACAAAGAGTAGCAGATAAGCTGAGTATGTAAGACCGTTTGTAAGGCAACCTGACGGAAACCCCCACTGAAGAGGGGGAGAGGAATATTGGGGGGGCCGGTGAGATCATCGTTCAAAGGAGGGAACAGTTCCCCCAACACACGAGCAGAGGAGTGTCAGACAGTGAGGAGGAGTGCGAAGATACAAGACAACAAACAACAGTACAATTCCCAGTTGTCAGATAGAGGCTAGAAGTCGAACAAGAGTTCTTTGCGGAGATGATAGAGGCTTATCAAGGTCTCCAACCAAGGGTCGCAGGACAGCCGAGTGAGGCCGCTGCGAACTCGTACTCGTAGCAGAATAGAACAACCGCATTTCAAGGAATAGAAGAAGAGTGCGTCAGGAGAGAACTGGTAAATTCTCAAGGCAACACGTAATGATGCTGAGGTGTGGCTCGGCGATGGTTGTAGGTGTAATCCACACTCCTAGCTGTTAGATCCATAGAAGTTCCACCCGTCAATTTGGTAGTTTGTCCTTGTATTTTTGTATTTCCCGGCCAAATGGTAGAAAGTCCAGCAAGTCCATGAGTCAACATCCCAGAGAAGGCGATGGAAAGCGCGATCAGATCCCCCCTCGAACAGGGAGTTAGAGGGAGGTGAGAGTATTTTAGATGAAGAAATTGAAGGTCGTAATTGTTGAAGGTTATGGGAATTTGTGCTGAGGTATAGATTTACATACGTTCTAAGATAGGTTTAATAATGAATATTGTAGATATAATAATAAGGTATGTTTTGGTATTGCTAATGGGTTATATATAAGTAATAATATATAATAACAAGAATAATAATAGTATTAATAATGATAATGAAATTAATAGAAATAATAATAATGAAATAATACTATAAAAGTAATGGATGGATAAAGATGAGATAATAATAATAATAATAATAAATATAATAATAGATATAAATGAAATAGTAGTAAGTGAATAAGTAATAATAATAAAATAGATAATAATTAATAATAATGTAATAATAATAATACAGTAATAATGAAGTAGCTTTGAAGGAAGTTGGTTAAGAAAGTAAGCGGGAGCAAGGTGCTCCAGCGTGGCATGGTAACAAGGAGTCATCCGGTTCTGGTCCAAGTGAGAGCGTCCTGATATTGCCGTGACTATTGACAAAGAGTCGATGTGAACCCATAGCAATAGCGCCGACGGCTGGCGTATAGCGGCTCACAAAATAGTAGTTAGATTTACGGGATGCTCCCGACTGTGAGAAAAACAGGGTCATAAAGCTGAATTTGTGTCTGTATAAAGTAAGTAAGGAAATTACTAAACTTTAGGATACTGAATTGTGATAAAAATGTCTAAAAAAGAGTCTGTTATGATCGACTCAGGGAGTGACGAGTCAATTAATACCCTCTATGGATTGGCAGACCGTGAATGTGATCGACTTAGGTGGTGCAGAATTAAAGCAGCAATGAGAGCAGTAATGACATATGTACTTGCGCGCGAAATGTTTACAATTGGAATTTTGGGTTTAAAGAGAAGCGTTATGATGGTAGAAGTTGTGTCTACCTACTAATGCCATGTGTTGGTATATGTAGGAATGCCGTTTGTAGAAAAGGATTTTCGTGTTAATATGTAATTTTGGAGAGCAGATGTGTTAACGACAGCCAGGAGCAAATGAAGGTATAGAATTTGAGGTAGCATAACACGAGTTTGTAGAGATAAGGCTGTGGTATTCATACTCTCTCCAATTTTCTTCTCTGTAGCTACTAATGAACTTTTTAGTGATATTCCTATAGTTAATGATTTGATGATTGATTTTTAAACATTTATTTTGAATGCTTATTTGCCGAAAATTGTTAATTAAATGCGGGAAAGCAAACTTAGACTTGGGCACGACCTGTTCAAAGAATTTGGGGGAGGGTGGAACGCATGAGTCGAACTTAAGAAATAGAAATGGGGGAGGTGATACTTGAGCTTTCGACGTTGGGGCAAGAGGAGACGATGCAAATTCCAACTGCTATCTTGATGAATGTAGCTCACTTTTTTCCTTATAAAACTAATAGCTAAGCGATGTTCGCATTATGAAACTTTAAACCTGCGTCCGTATTCCTCAGTAAAATATTCCGAACAAACAAATGAGGGAGCTATTAAATTTATGTAAAAGCGAAAGTTATAAGAGGGCTCCATTCCAATGGAGTTTCCTCAATATCAGCTGTTTTGGGAAAAAATGGAGGGGTACGAATTCGTTTGTGAATTGTTAGAAAATTTATTCTGTGGTCGAAAAAATGATGTAATTGTGCTATGCCGGAAATATAAATGAATCTATTTTATGGCTTGCATGGGACAAAGGTATTGAAGTAAACTTGATGTCACGAACGCGTACTATCTGCTGCCTTTAGCAGAAGCCGATCAACATTATTTTACTATTAGTACAATGATCGGCAATATTTTCTTATTAGACAATTACCATGGGAATTTAAAAATCGAGCTCAATGTTTCATGAGAATTTTTAACTATATTAACTTCAAGGCATTCCGGTGTACACGTGTATTAGAAGATATTTTGATAGGGACCAAGAATTTTTTTTTTAAAAAAAAATCAGAACAGAACCGTTTGGTCACAGCTTTAAACAAACGTATTGACCGATTAAATTATTTTAAAATTTGTTAATATATAAAAAAAAATGCAAATTTGGGGTGAAAAACGATTAAGTTGTTTATTTTGGTTTGACTTGACGGATAGAAGGCTTGCGTCCATTATCTTGAAAAGTTAAGGAAAATTAATGTAATGTTAAATGAGGAACCATCATAATAACGTTCTCGCCCGACCGACTCGATTTACCGTCAAAATATACCTTGTTTTACAAATCTAACATTGCCCTTTGTATCATTATTTTTTAAAAGGGAAGAAGAAATAGCTCTAGATAAAAAATTATCAACGTGTCTCCGAGGTCTGAGAAGTCTTTGTAGATAGTAAAACGATAGCGATTCGTCACGCCTCTCGGCTCAGGTTCCCAGCAGTCGATGCGCCTCTCAAAGTGTACATTTATGCAAATAATAAAGCGTTTAATACGGTAATTATGTCGGACGATGAGAATGGGACTCCTTTTGCTTTTTATAGTGGGTCTTTTAAATAACAACAGAAAAATAAATAATTTGCCTACCGTAAATATAGCTATTATTATGGGTTAACTAAAATTATGTCTAAGAGAATTATGGGCGCAATTTAGCGGAAAGCAGATGTTGCGATCTGTAGGTGTTCGCGGGCGTTTGTATATATAAATAATATCCATGCTAATGGATTACAAACCTATAACTGCTAGGAAATTGAGGAAACTCGCTTATTTGATGACCTTTTAATATCACTAATGGAGTTAATTACCTGAAATATGCATAAATGCGTGTTATTAAAATATTACTTGCAATAATATGCCCTCAAGATGAGGTAGGAGCAGATTCTGTCCATAATAGTGTATGCTCTGACTCCGCCCATCCGATTAGCGACGGCCAATTGAGTCAATCGGCTCTGAGAAATTACTATAGCTGACTGACGTAGGTTGCTATTAACTTGGTAATGAATGAATGTGCTCCGATAGATCTGGTCTTGTCGAATGAAGAAATAGCTAGTCGCACTGAGCGTGCCAATATTGGAAATTGCTAAAAATGAAATTTATGTAACTAAACGTTTGATAAAAATGCTAAGATATTAGTCTCGCATTCTTCAAACGAGATTTGGACTTTGAAGAAATTAGACTACGACCTAACTATTCGATAATGTACCTGAAGTTGATATGTGGCGGAAGAAAGAGAAAACTTACTTGAGTTAATAAACAGGAAAACTTCTTTTATACGGAAAGGAGATACGATATTAATTGTCGATGTATCTTTAAACTATGCGCGCGTTTTTGGTGCCTGAAAATAGTGTTGCATAAGGTAATCAGCGAATAACCACAATAAAGGACTTTTGGGTGTGATAAAACCTCTCCTGATCATAACCCAAAATTGAATTGTGTTTCAGCACATTGCATAATATACAAATAATAACAGTTTGTCCGCACGTTGCTCAGGCTTGTCAAAAAATAAAACAGTACAAGGTATAA
>JABUQX010032027.1:0-12500 GCA_015478945.1 Trachelipus rathkii
TTAAATCTTAGTTAAACTAACGATTACCTTTGGAAACTCTAAGAAAGGTTATACTTTCTTCTCGACTTATACGGTACTTATAGCATAGTGCAGAGCCAGTAACTAATATTTATATTGGAGTGTATAGTTGGGGAAATGTGTTAACGATAGTTCATTATATACTATATATTTCGTAATATAGTATTTAATATTATATATATAATATTATTATGATCTTATATTTTTATATATATAATATTAATTTTTTGAATATCAAAACTTTCAAACAAGGATACTTACGCCATCCGCATCCTCATCTAATTTAAGATCCGCATTCTGCATACGCATTCACCTTTGCATACTCATCCTCCTAAGATCCGCAATTACCGAATTACAGTTACAATTTTGAACATCCGGTCCATACGACGTAATATATATATATAATATATATTAATAATATATATATATATAATATATATATATATTAATACTAGGTTACTATAATTATTAATATATTAGTATATATACTAAATAATATTTAGGTATCATAGTACTATAATAACTATTATTATTATAGGTATTATTATATATATATATAGTTTATATTATATATAAATATATGGCACGACAATCTTTTCTTGCGGAAGATATCGTGTGGCTATTTTGCTTGTCTTACGGTTACACTTAGTTCATAAGTCTCATAGTTTTATATGTGTTACTTATTACCTTATCGCCAAATATAATTACTATAATATGATATAATATATATTAATATATATATATATATATATATAATTATATTTTTATATTAATTATATATATATATCATACTATATATATTATATATGTATAATATATATTATATATTAGTATATTAATATATATTGGGTGATAATTGGTTTAGAGCGACAACTATCATCAATTCCATCATCTCAAAACTACAATAGCGGCCGGGAAAAGGAATACACTTAGCTAGGAAATGGCTGGTCCAATTTTAGGGCGGAAATGGTTAAAAAAAAAAAAAAAAAAAAAAAGAAAAAAAAGGATATATCTCAAAAACTACAAATGCTACACGAAAAAGAATACATTTTTGGAATCCTGGTAATTTTAGAAAGAAATGTAAAAAATAAAAATAAACAAATATTATTGCTATAATTAATAGTATATGATTAGAAGCCTATTGGGTAGAGACCTTTTATTGTTGTTACCTGTGAAAACTAATTAGACTTTACTATAAAATTTTGCTTTTTTTTCTTTATACTAAAGAATACCCCAGGGTATACCGGCCCGATGGCAGGGAGTCGGGGTCTCTTCGGCTTCCGGGAATTACTTGGGGTAGATAATTATCTCCGGCTCTCGGGGGAGGTCTCGGAACCCGCCTCTTTGGTATTTGAGGAGTGTGGGGGTATACTCCGCCTCCCTAGGGGTTGAAAATCCCTGTGTATCCCAGTCAGCTTAGAGCCCCCTACTTGCGGTAATACTTTACAAATAATATATATATATACTTATCGTCCCCCTGCTCTAAAAAAAAAATAGCCAATATTTATTTTATTTATTTTTTATTTATTTATTTTTTACATTTTCCTACCTAAAATTTTCAAAGGATTCCAAAAATGTATTCCTTTTCGCTGTAGCTTATTGTAGTTTTTGAGAATATGATTTTTTTTTCCTTTTTTTTTTTTTTTTTTTTTTACATTTTCCGCGCCTAAAATTTGCCAGGATTCCAACAATGTATTCCTTTTTCCTGTACTATTGTAGTTTTCTGAGAATATAGATGATGATAGTTGTCGTCTAACCAATATCCCTATATATTTATATATATTTATATATATATATATTATATATATATATATACATATACTATATATATATTATATATATATATATATTTATTATATTATATATATAGTATATATTTTTACTTTATTAAACACCGCTCACGGGCAGAGCCTAATCTAGGAGGGGGTGTCTCATTTACGTTCGAGCAGACGGAGCCCAAGCCAAGGAGAGAGATTGTTCAAATTCTCTTCACCGACAGTTTGCGAACCTGGGACCCTACGATTTGTTTGGCGAATGTCTCCCTAGAGAAGAGTAATGGAGCTGTTTAGCTATAACCAAATATAAAAACATATTAATATTCCAGAAAACGTACCAACAAAACCAATACTCACAATCACTCACAACTCAATATTATACCTAAAATATCCTATAACTCAATACCACCGCAAGCATACTACAACTCAATCATTATGTATTATAATTATTAATTAATATTATTAAACTAAATCACTATATTCTCCAACAACGGAAAATCTACCAAAACGGACTGGTATATTTATCTCAATTACTCATTTCTTCCAAAATAATTGTATATTAATTATTGTATATTTAATTATTACTATTACTCTGCACTACTATGATTTAACCATAGAATTACTATGTTTGCATAAAACTTTCCACATAAGTAGCTTGTACTAATCTCTAAATATTTTCCTTAATTTTCACTTTATCACTATATTGCTCACTAATTTAATATACTGACTCAGCATCTTCATCACACTTAGAAAATATGAAGGAGTGGGTTTCTCAAGCACATCGGGCTAGAGGAAAGAGAAGTTGGTGAAATTATTTTCAAAAGACTCCGCGAGTACTGCATAGGACACCGTAAACTTCACTCTACACATCACCTGTATTATTTTAAATTTACTTTATAATTTATTTTTGTATTCAATATTAATTTTCAAAATAGCCAAAAGTAATGATTTTTAAATTTTGCAGCTCCTCGAACCCTAGATTGAAATAAATTTAAAATGTTTAAAATTTTTACATTTTAAAATCAAAAATCGAAATTTTTTTCCTCTTTAGTTGACAGTCACTTTGAAACAAAAGCTTTCTTCTTCTCTCTTCTCTCTTCTCAGTCTCTCTCTCCTCTCTCTCTCTCTTCTCTCTCTCTTCTTCTCTCTTCTCTCTTTCTCTTCTCTCTTCCTCTCTCTCTCTCTCTCTCTCTCTTTAATTCTTCAGTCTCGATTTCTCCAACCGGCATTAACTCACTTCAATGATATCATCTCTGGATATCCTTCTTTCTTTCCAAATTATCTTCCTCTCTTCTGGTCTCTGTATTGGCTCCCCTTCTAGTTTCCATTGCGTCAAACGACGATTATATATATATATATATATATACTATATATATATTATTATAATATATATATATCGCTCAATATCGATTTATAGTAATATTATATATTATATATATATTAAATTATATATATATATACTATATAATATATATTACTATATATAGTAGATATATATATATATACTTATATATATAATATATATAAATATATATATAGTAGTATATATATATAATATATATATATTATATTCATAGTAAATATATATATTATACTATTATATATTATATATATATATATATATATATATACTATTTATATATATAAGTATAAGTATTAGGGTATTATATAGTCATAATTTATTTATCAATTTTAGTATAATATTATATTTTATATATATATCTATAAATAATATATATATATATAGATATATATATTAATTTATACTTATTTATATTTTGATATTTATCTATTAAATAATATCCTATTATTTAATAGCATAAATTTCCTTAAAGTTATATATAGTAAGTTGTTAATAATTTAAATTTACCTATAAAGTTTATAAAGTGTATATATTAAGTTGTTAACTAACATTTCTAGTCACGTACAACCTATATTAACGTCAAATTTTTTCTTTCTATTATCGCTTTATTTATCGAGGTTATTGTAGATATGCCTTGGAATGATAAGCAGGTGAGAATGGGACGATACCTTTTCTCATTTCCGTTTCCCCAGGCATTGGGTGCTTCGTGTTAGGGGAGTCAGAATTTGGCCAACCCTAACTTTTTTCAGAGTTAATAAAAATTTTCCCTTTTTTTTATTATATACTTTAATTATTAGAAAAATCTGCCTACTATCATCATGGTGCACATTGTTGTTTTTCGAGTTTCGAAGGTTTCGTAGATACAATATATTTTTTATAGGGGTGTCAAACTAAAAAATTGTCAATTTCAGTTCTAGGTTTCAAAATTAATTCAAACTTTCCAGGAATTTTTTCTTATGTTTTATTTCTTTTATAAATTATTAATTTTTCGCTCTTTTCGCAACAAACCCGAGATCAGGCTCTTTCTCATCTTAGTGGTGTCAGAGGCGGAGCAGACCAAGGTCCGGAGCTGCTGTGCCACGAAACCGGAAGCAGAGCCCGTTGCCCACGGAGACAGAGGCCCGACCTAAAAAATTTTCTTCAAAGACATTTTCTATTTATGAAAATATATCTGCAAAGATGAAGCATTGAACACTTTTGAAAAGGGGCGGCGAAACCGGAGTTCCGGAAGCAAAAGTACAATTTTTTTTAAAGAAATTTTTTTTTTAGGTAAAAATACTTTTGCAGAAGTGCTCGAACATTTTCGTGATTTAGGTTTTAAATGCGTGAAAGGAGCTGACCGGACTTGTTGCGGAGCTGGCCGGCCGGGATTGCCGTCTGAGTCAGAGCCGGAGCTAAGAGAAATTTTTATTAATTTTGCCAGGTGCAAGAATAATTTCAGCAAGTTGGCAGCTGGAACAATTTAGAAAAGGGTCCGGAAAGGAGCCGGGAGCGGACCCTGAGCTCAGGAAGCAATTTTTTTTATTGTTTTATGGGTAAAAATACTTAAATACAAATAAAAACACGGAACAAAAGTATAATTTTTTTTTGTTAAAAGAAATTTGTGTTCTTTTTTCCAGGTAAAAGTACTTTTGCAAAATCGAGCTTGAAATATTCTGAAATGGAAACGGAGTCGGAGCTGGTACGGAGCTGCAGCTGGAGCCGGAGTCGGAGTCGGAGGCCGGAGCTGAAGAACAATTTTTTATTAATTGTTGCAGGTGCGAAGTTAATTCTACACGAAGCTTGAAGGCTGAACATTTTGGAAAGAGGTCCGGAGCACGGAGTAGGAGTCGAAGTCGGAGCTGAAGCAGAGACCAGAGCCGGAAAGCTGGGAGCCCAGAGCCAAATATTTTTTTTTACGTGTGTTTGTTAGGGAAAAATACTTCTGCAAAGTCGGGGCTGCTGAACTAATCTGAAATGGAAACGGAGTCAAGCTGGAGCCGGAGCCGGAGCCGAGCTGGAGTCGGAGCTCGGAGCCGGAGTCGAGCCGGAGGTGGATGTGAAGAACAATTTTTCAAGACAATTTTTTTTGCAGAATAAAGTACTTCTACAAACTTGGAGCTGAACAATTTTGAATAAGAGCCCCGAGCCGGGCTCAGAACAAAGTACTAAAACTTCATTTAAAGAGATTGCGTTTTTCCAGGTAATATACATCTGGCACAAATCGGAGCATGAATCTATTCTGAAACAGGAAGCGGAGTCGTGAGCTGAGAGTAGGCGGAGCCGTAGCTGGACGACCGGAGATCGGGTGAGAGAGCTGAAGAACAAAATTTTTTATTTGGTTTATTGCCAGTTGAAAATAAATCTACAAATGTTGGAGCTGAACTAAAGGTTTTGAATATTAAGTTGGTCCAGGAGCCGAGTCGGAGCCAGACGCTTGGAGCAGAGCAAGGAGCCGGAGCTTAAATTTTGTTAAGATATTGTTTGACAGTAAAAGATTTCTCAGAAGTCGGAGTTGAACTATTTTGGAAATAGATAAACGGAGTCGGAGCCTGGATCCGGAGCTGGAGCCCAGAGCTGGACTCCAGACGCATAACATTCTTATAAGAATTATCCACTTCAATTACAGATATAGTATATATAAAAAGTATATCAATTAAAGTAATATATCTATATTATACTATATATATATATATATATTATATATATGATATATCTATATTATAACTTTATATATATTATTCATATATATATATTATATATATTATATATATATATGATATATAAAAATCTATATATTTATATATATATATATATATATATATATTGTACAAGTATATATATTATATATTTATAATATATAAATATTATATATACTATACTATTATATATATATAATATATATTATATCTATATATAATATATATATATACTATATTATATAGCCTATATTATAATATATATATATATATTATTAGTATATAGTATATACTATATAATATATTTATTTTATTTATTATATTATATCTATGTAATAATATATATATACTATATTTATATTATATATTTATATATATATATATTAGTATACTATTAATATATAATATAATATATAATATATAATTATATATATATATATATTATAATTAATACCTATATATTTATATATATATATATAGTATACATATATATATATATATTACATATATTATTATATTAGTAAATTATATATCAATATCATATAAATATATATATTTATATATATATTATAGGATATAACTTATATATATAATTATATTATATACTTAGTAATATATATATATTATATATATAATATATATAGTAAGCTTATTTATATATATAATATTAAATATAATAATAATATAGGTATAGATAGGTATATATACCTATATATAGAGATACGGTATTTTAGTATATACGGTAACATAAATATTCCAGGTATATATATTATATATAGTTATATAATATATATATATATATATATATATAATTATATATATATAGTATATATTATTATATATATATTAATTTATATTATATATATAATATATATTATATTTAGGGTGGCGACATACAGGTGCCCTGCTGTGGGTAATGAGCTCATTTTGGTGGCATGCGTGTAGATGGTGCGTCATTTTGCCGCGCGTAGTGCGTTTTTGGCATACTGTTGGCGCAATTAACAAAAATTTTGGTGCGGTGGCGGTGAGGTGTGAAATAAAGACTTTTTCTGCGGTTCGTTGGTGCGCTTACTCTAGGAGGGTGAGGTTCGCGTAATAATATCTTTTCTTTTTGGATAAAAGAAAAAATCATTCACCTCGTTATAGGTTTTTCTCCAAATTCACTTTTTTGCCATCTCAGCATGACAAAAAATTCGCTAGAAGAACGACATAGGTCTATAGTGTGAAATTTCAAGGAATTTTAATATAATTAACTAAGGCCCGAGGATTCTACACGATGTTATTAATTCAGCGAATATGATAAATGTGGGTTGGTGTCAGACAAGATTGAATTGAAGTGATACTTGAAAAAATATTGAATTTTTAATAAAGTTCTTTTTATGTTTGAGCAGCATTTTTGAGCCTACCGCCAATTATCCATATCGTGCCAATTCCTACAGCTACCAATCAACTTGAGTTGACTTTAGTTACCGTTGACAACCAATTACGTGTTGTGCGTGCTTCCTGATGTGTCATTCCGACGCTTGCAGATATGTGTTACACGTTCCAAGATTAATTCAAAAGATTATGAGACATAGCGGAAGAAATCCAAACCCTTGCGCTATAATATATATACTTAATATATAAGCATAATAATAATAAGGTAAATATCATAATATAATAATATATATATTATAGTATATATATATATTATATTGTATATTATATATATATATATGTATATATCTATATAAGGTATATCTATATATATATATATATATATATTATATTATTATATCTATTATATATACTATATAATAGTATATATATATCAATATATAGATATATATATATTATATATATATCATATATATTATATATTATAGTATCGAGATGCTGCTTGCATGCTTACTGCTGGAACGCAGATGCAACTTTTCCTCCTTCCAGATTCTTGTTTTCAAGAAGATTGAAAGGTGTGACGTTGCTCTATCTCAAAGAAACACACTTTCATCTTCTTCGGGAGGTGCGATCCACGGGATCGACACCCGGAAATATCTGGGCTCGGGCTCTACATTTGCGATTTCTTTGCCTTTTTGATTTTGAAGAGTTTAAAAACGACTTACGCGCTTAAACTAGTGATATAGAATCAAATTCAGGCCCCAGAGTTTGTATCTGCCCAAAATGTATTTGACAATGTAGTCGAGAACAGACGTATATTATGCAACTCTTGCCAACTCTGGTTTCATATAAAATGCACCCACAGAAATGCACATCTCCCACCTCCATAATTAAAGCAATATACTTTAATTAAATATCAATAGTATTAAAAATAAAGTAAAGAACTTAACCACATCCTAACTAAATATAATATACACACAGCACTTATGCAAGACTCCAATCCCACGCAAAACAGTTACTTCTCTGAATTTCCTAATTGCACAATTCTAAGACGAGAATCCATCCAAACATAGCTTCATAACACTGATTCTCAGAAATATACGATTTCACAAATCACACACAACGTCTTATGAACAACAACCAAACATCCAATTTTAAAAGAATCAATATAAATACAGGTCAATAAAAATAACATAAACCTAATTAATTTCTACATCCACCACATCGCAACATTGTCGACCTATCAATTGTCTACCTATCCCCCTTAACACAATATAATAACCAAATATTAGCTAGGGACTTCAGTGTACATCACCATTCACGGGTTATCACCAACACACACACATACAAAGAGAAGAGACTTACTTATTAACAATTACCATACACTCAGTATCCTTTACAATAGAAACCAAAATACCAAAAGACCTCTGCAGCATAACCAGAACTTCACATCCCTTGATATCTTCTTCTGCTCCCCAAATTGCCAGTTATCACAACATGGTAAACTTTTCATGAACTTTCCCCAGATTACAACTTAACACTTGTCATAGTTCAACATGAACACCCTACACACGCATTTTTTGAAATAGCCTGCACCAACTACAGGAAAGCAAACTTGTAAGTTTGCACAAACTGCTTGAAACAAGACCTAGAATCTTTCCAAATCGCTGACTTCCCCTTTTTCAACAAAACAATAAAAAACACTAATAAAATCATTTTAGAATCATACAAAAAACACGTCAAACATCGCTACCATAAACAATTCAACCTAACTTCTCACCTGACATTGATTGATACCCTGAAAAACAAGTAAATTCTTTCAGACAAAAAGCACAGTTGAATCAAGACCAATTAAACCAAATCACAGATCTTAACAATAGAATGAATAATATTATCAACTTAAATCAAAAAAGAATTGGCAACAATACACCCAAGCACTAAGCCAAAGACTAACAAAAATCATAACCTCCACACAAAGCTTTTCAACCCCAGATCTATTTGTAAACAAAAATACAAAACCCCAGCCCAAAAATGTCATCGCAATATTATCATCTTAAGTTATTCAAAAATCAGTCACAAACCCAAAATCTCCATCAATAGTCCAACGATTAAATGATTATAAAGTTAAAAACCAACCAAGAAGATCCATCAGAAGCCTTAAAGCCTCACATAGAGAATGGCCTTACCATATATCCAATATCCATCTCAAACACTTGAAACCCAAAGCAATTGCAACCCTAACTCAAATATTTAACATTGAAAAAAAAAAAAAAAACTTTCCCACCACTCTGGAAACATGCACATTTAAATCCTATAATAAAGCCAAACAAATCACTTAACAACCCAGCTTCATATAGACATATATCATTACTCTCCACAATATCCAAAGTACTCGAAAAATTAATCATAAATAGAATGTCTCCCTCCATTACCCTATCAGACTCACAACATGGGTTTAGATAAAAAAAAACTACACTACCACTCCCTGATTTACCTAGCACAACACACGCTTACTGCTTTTGATACAAGCCCCTCCCCTCATTTATGTATTCGTCTATGTATGTTATTTGAGATTGTGGTTCCACTCAGATTTTGGAATAGATAATATTACTAAACAAGATAATAACCTCAGACAAAATAATAGCAAATTTATATCCTTTCATACATGCATGTAGAGTCATACAAGAAAGACACTCCTATCTTACATACTGTATAAATTATATAACAGAGTTCCCAAAGAAATCATTATTTTTCAAACAATTTTCAACTTTTTTATGCATTAATTATAACCCCCCACATCTTCTTTTATGAAAAATGAATACCTATGCAGATGATCTAAAAATAATAGCTCAAAAACTCTTCTATAAATAGAGCATGAGAACTAAAATAATATATAGACCAACTGGAACAGTTGCTTAGACAATGGAAGCTAAAGGAGGTATCTGTATAGGTAGAGGAGTGTGTATCTAAACGTTCATAGGTAGGGAGTCCTTTGTTAAGAGATCCCCTGAAAAGGGGGTTTGGAGATCGACAAGGATCTTAGTCTTAGGCGAGGTCACGGAATCACCCCATAGGAATTGATGAAGGCTGAAATCTTCCAATATAAAAAACTAAGTCGACCTTAGTAACCTCACTACTGGAAGCCAAGTAGATCAAAGAGGATAATGAAATAGGTGGATAAATGGACTCGTTTTACAGCTGCATGAAGCTTAGTTTGAAGGGCCTGCTCTATCATTGTCACCTCGTTCTATAGATGTTAGCACCGACTTGTATTCCGACGGTTGGAAGAAGTCCCGATAGAGTAGTCGAAGTTCCTGTAAACATATGCACTTTGGTGTACATATATTTATTTGTTATACGAGATCTTAAAATTAAAATAATAGTCACGACAATTCCATTGAGTTAATGCTGGTTGATATGAGAACTATTAGGATGGTCTTCTTGAGACAATTGTCTTTTTGTGACTTGTGGCATTGTCGGAGGAGGAATCAGATGGTATGGATAGGCTGGAATGTGAGTCCTGACGAGGAGGGGTTTTCTGTGATATTTGATGGAGGGACTTCACCATGAGTATGGAGTATGTTGATTTTGACCAATTCAATGTTATTATGTGGATGTAGTTAGTCGTTGGAAGAGCAACCAGAATAGTTCATATTTTCTTATTTGGGAGTGGGAGCAATGTCAGTATCTATCAAGCACACAGCTTTAGAAATGGATGGAGAGTATGGGACTGTTTCTATGGGGATAGTGTCACCAGAAAATGATCACCTTTTTCTGAAGGCGTTGAAGTTATGAGCTAGGGATCCAATATAGTTTTGATTTTATTTAACAAGGAAAGCAATCTCTAATGGGGAAGTCGCATCTCAGTGATTCTGTGAAGTATGAAAGCTTAATGCTAGAGGCTTTGTCAATGAGCCATCAGGTGGGCGAATTTGGAAGACTAAGCAATCTGAGTTAGGATAGGAGGCCTCTGTGTCCCCTTTCATGACTCCGCCGACTTTAGCAGAACGCTAGGAGCGTTTTTTGGTATTCGTACTGAACGGCTTTCCATAAACCTCTTTCAAAGCGTTAGTAGGAGAGGGGATGTTACACCTAGATCCATTTGTTGACTGGAGTTCAATTCATTTGGTAGGGTATAGAATGCTTTAGGGAGTGCTATGATAGGAAACTCGAAAGATGAGTTAGGGGAAGATTCAAAAGTGCTGGAATAATCCACCAAACTATCAGAGGGTTGGTTGGTGGGTTGTTTGAAAGTTGTGGTTGATTGATCATAATCTATTGATGTCTATGCTTTTGTGGGAATATACCTGCAGCGATGTTTCATCTGAATTACATTTTTTACAGAAGGGATCAATTTGCCCTGCTTTAGGAATTCAGATGTTTCATATTTTAGTTAATAATCCTTGATTTTGTCCTCATTATGTTGTTTCTGCTCAGTTACATCCGTTTCAAGGGTAGGACCAGTGACTGGAGATGGATTAGGGGACTTAAACGCAGGTCTCATACGTAGGTTTGTCAAGCTGATCGGAAGGGTAAGTGGCAAAGTTTCTCGACATGAAATGTTCTCCAAGCTTTGTAGTGGGTGAGCAACTTAGTTTCATTGTTGGTTTATTGAAAACCAATATTCGCGGTAGGATTGTTGACGGCATCTTGATTGAGAGATTGGAACGAGAATTGCTTTCGGACTATTTGAATAGTCAGTAATATAGGCAATGCAGGCACAGAGATGTTGCATTAATTACATAAGTTTCACAGAAGTTAGTGGGTGGAGTTTTACTGCGATAGGGTTGTGTCGGTGGGTTGATACGTGGAGGCAGGAAGGTTCTGTAATTGTACAGTTTGATTGCAATTTTCTTGTAGGATATTTGTCTTTGAGATGCTGTATACCATCTCTCCTGCTCAATATTTTGGCATGTTACATAACTTCAAATCCTCATGTTCAAGCAGGCAAGAAGGGCATTTTAGGGAACAGATACTGTGGGGTTCCCCACAGTTTATGCAGTGTGGAGTGTTTACGCAGGTAATGTGAAATTCTTCTCCGAAGACCTCGTAGATGTCAAGTGATCTCCTACGGTGAATAAACGGACGAACACTAGTATGCGAACCCTATTTTCATTCTTGTGGGTAGAAAAAGGCAGTTAAAGATGAGCAGCAAGCAAGGGTTTGGGTGTTAGGCAAGTTTCAACGGGAGCCGATCCGTATTTATTTGCAACAGCAAATTTCTTCTATTGAAGATGGTTTAGAATAAAGGCAATGTCTTTGTTTTTCCTCACGGGAGCATAAATAGTG